>RJVU01059636.1:5462100-5483137 GCA_003731715.1 Anabarilius grahami | reverse complement strand
ATGACATGAGAACAGAAACATTTAAATAAGTAAACTAAGAAAATAATAAATAAGTAAAATAAAATAAATAATAATACTAATGTGGTATACATCTGGAACAGAAGACATACAGATTTGTAATGTATATACAGCAGGGTGAATAGAATATATATATATATATATATATTTACACAATTTTTGACTCTCAAGTACTGAAAGTGAATACTAAAACGGGTAATTGCTATGTTAGCTGTTTAAGCTGGAGATAGCGTTGGGGAAAAAACTGTTCTTATGCCTAGATGTTCCAGTGCACAGAGATCTGTAACGTCTGCCTGAGGGCAGAAGTGCAAACAGGTTGTGTCCAGGGTGAGAGGGGTCTGTGATGATGTTACCTGCCCGTTTCTTCACTCTGGTGTTGTACAAGTCCTGAAGGTTGGGCAGGTGCATACCAATTATCCTTTCAGCTGTCCTAACAATCTGTTGCAGTCTTCTTATATTTGATTTGCTGGCTGACCCAAACCAAACAGTTATAGAAGTGCACAGAACTGACTCAATAACAGCTGAGTAAAACTGTGTCAGCAGCTCCTGTGGCAGGTTGAACTTCCTCAGCTGGCGAAGGAAGTACAGTCTCTGCTGAGCCTTTTTTGCAGTGGAGTCAATGTGATAGTCCCACTTCAGGTCCTGAGAGGTGGTGGTGCCCAGGAACCTGAATGACTCCACTGCCTCCACAGTGCTGTTCATGATGCTGAGTGGGGGGAGTGCAGGGGGGTTTCTCCTAAAGTCCACTCTCACCTCCACTGTCTTGAGCGTGTTGAGCTCCAGGTTATTGTGACTGCACCAGACAGCCAGCTGTTCAACCTCTAGTCTGTAAGCAGACTCGTCTCCGTCCCGGATAAGGCCGATGACTGTGGTGTCGTCTGCGAACTTCAGGAGCTTGACAGAGGGGTCTTTAGAGGTGCAGTCATTGGTGTAGAGGGAGAAGAGCAGTGGGGAGAGGACACAGCCCTGAGGGGCGCCGGTGCTGATGGTGTGGGTGCTGGATGTGAGTTTTCCCAGCCTCACTAGCTGCTGCCTGTCTGTCAGGAAGCTGGTGATCCACTGACAGATGGAGGTGGGTACAGAGAGCTGGGTCAGTTTATTCAGGAGGGTATCCGGGATTATGGTGTTGAAAGCCGAACTGAAGTCCACAAACAGGATCCTTGCATAAGTTCCTGGTTTGTCCAGATGTTGTAGGATATAATGCAGTCCCATATTGACTGCATCATCCACAGACCTGTTTGCACGATAAGCAAACTGCAGGGGGTCCAGCAGGGGTCCAGTGATGTCCTTCAGGTAGGCCAGCACCAGTCTCTCAAATGACTTCATGACCACAGACGTCAAAGCAACAGGTCTGTAGTCATTTAGTCCTGTGATTTTTGGTTTCTTGGGTACAGGGATGATGGTGGAGTGTTTAAAGCAGGAGGGGACTTCACACAGCTACAGAGATCTGTTGAAGATCAGTGTGAAGATGGATGACATCTGGACAGCACAGGCTTTGAGACAGGCTGGTGAAACACCGTCTGGGCCTTTGGCTTTCCTTATCTTCTGTTTCCTGAAGACTCTGCATACATCCCTCTCAATGATCTGAAGTGCAGGTTGAGAAGCAGGAGGGGGGAGGGAGAGGGGAGAGGGTGTTGATGGCTGTGTGGTGAGCCGGTCAGAGCGGGCGTGGGGTGTGAGACCAGGTCTTTCAAACCTGCAGTAAAATGTATTCAGCTCGTTGGCCAAATGTTGGTTCTCCACAGTGCTGGGGGATGGGGTCTTGTAGCTGGTGATGGTTTTCAGGCCCTTCCACACTGATGCTGGGTCAGTAGCTGAAAGCTGGTGTTCTAGCTTCTTAGCATAGCTTCTCTTTACTACACTGATCTCCTTATTCAGTGTGTATTTGGCCTGTTTGTACAAGACTTTGTCCCCGCTCCTGTAGGCATCCTCTTTGGCCTGGCGAAGCTGTCTGAGTTTTGCAGTAAACCAAGGTTTGTCGTTGTTATATGTTAAATAAGTTCTGGTGGGAACACACATGTCCTCACAGAAACTGATGTGGGATGTCACGGTGTCAGTGAGCTCATCCAGATCAGTGGCTGCAGCCTCAAAAACACTCCAATCAGTGCAGTCGAAACAGGCTTGTAGGGCCCGCTCTGTTTCGCTGGTCCATTTCTTTACAGTTCTTACCACAGGCTTAGCAGATTTCAGTTTCTGCTTGTAGGCTGGTAGAAGATGAACCAAACAGTGATCAGAGAGTCCCAAAGCCGCTCTGGGGACAGAGTGGTATGCATCCTTTAAAGCAGTGTAGCAATGGTCCAGTATGTTACTGTCCCTGGTGGGGCATGTAATGTGCTGTCTGTATTTAGGCAGTTCACGGGTGAGATTAGCTTTATTGAAATCACAGAGAATGATAATGAAAGAGTTTGGGTAACACTGCTCTGTGTGTGTGATCTGATCGGCCAGCTGTTCTAGCGCCGCGCTCATGCACGCATCAGGAGGAATGTAAACACTTACCAAAATAAAAGATGAAAACTCCCGTGGTGAATAAAAAGGCTTACAGTTAATGAAGAGAGCCTCCAAATTAGGGCAGCACATCTCCTTTAACACTGTCACGTCTGTACACCAGCCTTCGTTGATATAAAAACATAATCCACCGCCTTTCGTTTTCCCCGACGACTCGGTGACGCGATCCGCTCTGAACAGCTGGAAGCCCGGCAGATGAAGCGCGCTGTTCGGGATGGCTCCTTTCAGCCAGGTTTCCGTGAAGCAAAGTGCACCAGAGTTTGAAAAGTCCTTGTTCGTGCGGGTGAGGAGAAGCAGTTCGTCTGTTTTATTTGCTAGGGAGCGGAGATTCGCTAGATGAATACTCGGCAGCGGAGTCCTAAACCCGCGCTGTCGGAATTTCACGAGCGCGCCGGCGCGTTTCCCTCGTTTGCGTTGTTTGGAGCGCTTGTATACAATCGTAGCTCCTCCAACCAGAATGTCCAGTAAAAAGTCTGAATGTTCAAAACTCGGCAAAAAATTATTTGATGTGTTGTTTCTGATATCTAGGAGTTCATCCCTAGTAAAGCTGATCGGAAAAAAGTTACTCAAAACAGGACAAACAAACAAAAATAACAAAAGTACCAAGACGCTACAAACTGAGGCGGCCATACACGGCGATGTCTTGATTACTTGATGTAATAGATCAAACGGTACATTTAATGTAATTTTATGGTAAAATACCATTAAATTCAGTTTTTGGAAGTGAAAAATAACAAGTCATTGTACAATTTACAGTGAAAAACCGTAAATTGACATTCCTACAATTCTCTGCATGACACTTCACATTTGATGTATTTTCGTTGAAATTCTTAGAAATTCTTCTTCTTAGTTTTTCTAATCAGTTATGTACATTAGGGTTTTATGTTACATCTAAGGTTGTTAAATTAATGTTTATTGCATTTTTAAAATTTCATGTGTGTTACCATGCTGGTGTTTAGCATTTGTGTGAATGACACTGTGTGTACCTTCTACATATTAGTATTGTCCTTCTCAGCTGGTGGAAAAGCTGCTTATGATGAACTTTGATACATCTTGTGACTCTCATCACCACTGTGTTTTGTGGTTGTCACTATATTACAAAGGTACAAAACATTTTAGTACTTCAATAGGTTGGTAAATTAACATTATATAAATTAATGAAATATGCTTTTTTACCGTAAATTTAACTGAATTGTTTTTTACGGTGCTACCGTAAGCTTGAAACTGCATTTTGGACCTTCAACCCATTGTACCCCGGTGAAGTCCACTATATGGAGAAAAATCCTGGAATGTTTTCCTCAAAAACCTTAATTTAATTTCGACCGAAGAAAGAAAGACATAAACATCTTGGATGACATGGGGGTGAGTAAATTATCAGGAACTTTTAAATCTTAAGTGAACTAATACTTAAAAGGTCAACACACAACACATCTTACCAGTGCTGATGCCGCTCTCTCTCCTATTGCAGTCTTCGATCTTGAAATTAGCTGATGATAAATAAAATGCAGCTCATATCTGTTGCTTTTGTTGCATATAGTGTGGATTTAAAAATCGGATTTATATTTATTTTTGTTTGCCTGAGTATTTATCTGCCTGTGTTTTCAGTTCCTTTTGTCGGTTGTCGTTAACGCATAAGCTTAGTTTGATTGTGGTTTTCTTTCTTTTAATAAAGTCTATAGTTAATTCTTCATCCTTGTCCTATCTTCAACCTACACCACGCTTAGTAAGCATGACAGAACAACCAACCACAAATGGATTATGCAGCGAGGTTTATTGCTCTAGCCCGGGTAGGGCTTCCTTTTTTGGATTACACGCTGCGCTTTTGCCAGCTAGCTCAACGGACAGCCTTGGATGATGAGATGGTAAAATCTCTCTATTGGATCAAATTATTACCACCAAGTAGACCTCCCAGACATGCAAGGACTTTGCTGAAGGGAGGCTATTCTTCAATGTCTGGAGAAGGTCTACTCCTGATCCATACCGGCCCAGAGCCCAGCCCACAACCACCCAGCAACATGGAGACTACGCCAGTGCCCACCGCAGACGGGAAGCTATTGCCTGCCAAGATGAATGTGCCTGTAAGGAGGACAGCGCTGAACATCACCCCGGAGCGTGAGCCCCTTAGTGAGTCTGACCAGGTGTGCGAGCCGGCTACATTCGTAACTGTGGGAGTTTTAGTGGAGCTGGACACTGAGGAGAACTTAATTGACTAGGAAATGGAGGTAATGATGCCCACCCTGCCAACCCATGAAATCTTTTCATTACCAGTCGCTACCAATTTAAATGCTGGGTCATCATTGGTAGCCAAATGCTGAATTGTCTGTATCTTCATTGCCGCTGGTCCTTCCCAGCACAAGACCTGTTTCTTTGCCCTATATTGAGACTGTATGATCACCGCTGGTCCTGCCCAGCATAAAGCCTGTGTTTTCGCCTTGTATTGAGATTATGGTGTTGTAGCTGATCTGCATACCTCTCTTACCTCCATTACAAACCTCAGCCAGTCCTCCAGCTTTGTCTTGGCTGGTTCCCGTCAGCCTCTTGTCTTCTCTGCTGAAGCTTTGCTGTGTGGACAAGCCTCTGGTCTTATGGTCACCAGCTTCGTCCGAGCCATTGGATCCCCCAGCTCCGCCTCCAGCCGCTGGTCCTGTCATTCCACCTCGGCCCTTCGACCTGTCGGCTCTGCCTTGGATCCTCCCTCCCTCAGCTCCACCAGAGGCCATCATCCCTCCAGCTCCACCTCGGTCAGCTGTCACCCTGCCTACGCCGCAATCCGCTGCGCTCCGTCTGACCAACCCTTTGGCTCCAGTGGGCTCCACCCTCCCACCGGCTCTGCCTTGGTTCTCAGTCACACTGGCTTCGCCTCAGTCCTCGGGCACTCTGATTCCTCTTCGGACGATCATCGCTGCGGCTCCACCTTGATCTCCAGGACCATCTGTTTCAGCTGTCCCCATCTGCTCTCTGTCTGCGCTCCACTACCAATGGCTCTTCGCTGTCAGTTGTCCCCCTAGTGTCATCAGCCAGGATTCCACCATGGCTTCTTCCTCCATCGACTCCACTGTGAGCTATCATCTTAGCTGAGCTCTGGGTCAACACCACCTGTTCACTCATCCCATCATCTTCTCCAAGGCTGCTACCACCGTCTACTCCTCCTTGGTCTCTTCTGCCTGCTTTCTCCAGTCCTTTGCCTAAGCCCCCACCCTCCCTCATCTCTTCTTTTATGGCGCAAGGTCACGCCTTCCAGGAGGTAGATTAATGTCACGGATATTCAGTCGTTTATGTCTTTGTTTCATTTTCATGGACTTTTAGCTTGTTTTCCTTCCTGTTCTAGTTTCCCGCCTGAGTTTGTCTCTATGGTTACTGATATTATTTGTCATTCTGTTTAGCTGTTTGTCATTAATTATCCTTGTTTGCCCCAGTATTTATCTGCCTGTGTTTTCAGTTCCCTCTGTCAGTTGTCGTTAATGCATAAGCTTAGTTTGGTTATGGTTTTCTTTCTTTTAATAAAGTCTATAGTTAATTCTTCATCCTCGTCCTGTCTTCAACCTACACCATGCTTAGCAAGCATGACGGGTGCGTTCAAGTAATGTTGGAAAGGTCATATTTATGAGTTGAATGCACATGAATGCCACCACAAAATCTTAAATATGAGTGGGAAACTCAAGATTTTCTTTAAGCCCTGAATTTATGAGTTGGGGCGTGTCAGTTAGAAACATGGCAGAACACCACAATACTTATAGGTATTTAGCAGTGACATTGCCATACTTTTTTATTACCAACAAAATAAGCTAATTGCCTGCACAGAATATGATAGCATTGTTATATAACAGTATATTATGTAATGATAAAGTTTACAGTGGCTTCATATATTAATTAAAAATATAAAACCTGATGCTCATTCTTTGTTCTTCATTTTCTAGAAGTAGAGTTCAAAATTCTTGCTGTATTTTTGTGTAGTTAATTTAGAGAAGGTACACTGCCATCTTGCTCAGACGAAAAATTTACTTGAATGCACCTGCCATCATAAACACGACTTCCCAACTCATAAGTGCGAACTTCCCAGGAGCACTTGAACGCACCATAATATGGTGGTTTGGATGGTGATGGTGAAGATAATGAGGGGTTGATATTGAGAACACAGGTGAAATGAGACAGCTCCTGCCTCCTCGCTGCTGCTTGTGTCTTTCTGTATACCTGCAGATGGAAGATGTTTCTAACAGTGTGTGGAGAGACAGAAAACTGTTAGAAGTTTCCAGAATTCCCCCTGTGTCTGCCTCCCTGGTGCATTTGTTTCACATCTTAGTTTCCCTCCTTCTGGCAGATTCTACAACTTTATTTGCCTCTGATTTACAGAGGATTACACACACACACACTCCAATGCATGTAGGTACGCATGCTTTCTTCCACTTGCAGATAGCGCAAGTCAATCGGTTTTGCACACATGCATGTACTCTATCCTGTATAAAGCTGTTTGTTATGCTAAATATCAGTATCATGAAGATGGGATTAGGCTACCTAACAAAACAAACTTTCCTGTAACAGGAACTTTACTGGTTCAAAGATGTGGACATTTAAGATGTTAAAAATATACAGTATATTAAGTTGATGGATAATATTTAATTTAAGTGCTTTTTGAGTGCAGAGAAAAGAGCTATATAAATGTAACATTATTATTATTATTATTATTATTATTATATAATTTAATAAAAGAAGCAAAACATTCAGGAGCATAAGAAAAATGCTGAAGATATGGAAAACCACACCATAATGCAACAATTACAGACAAACTACAACTGAAACGGAGGGCTATATAAACACATCGATAAATGAGGAACCAAACAAGACACAGGTGAACATAATCAGTAATGAGGGAAACCAAATCAGTAACTAAGACAATCCAAGAAAATAAACTATATACAAAGGATCAAACTAAAAAGAACATAAACGTGACTATACAGTTGTTTCCATTAAATGTTTGAGACTACATGTATGTACGTTACATAAAATGTCCTTTTAAGCTACTTTCTGTACATGCTACTACAATCTTTACTGTATTTATGTATAAGTCTGGGCAATAATGTTAGTCCTGCTAGAGTTCAGATTCAATTTAAATTCAGTTTAAAATAATGTTTCAATGATTCATTTGAGTCATCACTCAGGAATGTTCACTGAAGTCCCAGTGTGACACATTTTCATATATATTTCTTTATTAAAATGTCAGTAAATATAATTAAATATAAATATATACATGAACATATATTTTTATATGGTTTTATATAAATGGAAGAAGATTAAATGTCATTTTTAATTTAGTTTACACATAACATTTTGAATCTACAGTACTTGGCAACATTGACTGTTTGGTTTGAAAAGAAATATGCATATTATATTTTATTTTGTAACCTTCTTCACAATATTAAACTTATTAAAATATTTAGATATATTTTTAGCTATATACTCTTAATATTGTACAGTATATTTTGGCCACCCTTGTCTCATTATGCATTCTTCACTTTTTTTGTTTAATTACTTTTGTTTAATTAATTCAACCAAAACATCTTAATTTGTGTTCCGAAGATCAACGAAAGTCTTACGGGTGTAAAACGGCACGAGGGTGAGTAATTAATGACAGAATTTTCATTTTTGGGTGAAGTAACCCTTTAAGTCAGTCCTAAAAGTCTCAGCTCATGCTTCTTTTTTCACCCTCTCTCTCTAACCTCTCATCATCCCACTTTCAGAATTTCGACAACTTTATCTAGACGAATTTTCAGAGGTTTGCCATCCTACTTAAGCTTTTCTTCTGCTCTGTCTTTATCTTTGTTTATGTTAAAACTAATGCAATCCCTTTTGCTTGACCTTTCCTCTCCTTTCTGCTCTCCTCCATCCATCTTTCTCTCCCTCCATCTCGCTTTCCCTTTTTTCATTTTGCATTCAGCCCCCTACGGACTCCTCCCCTCCTTTTCTTTCATCGACAGAGCCCTATACTGCAGGATGACTTCATCTAGTCTAATTTCTGGGTTGTAATAAGCTGTAAATGGCGAGGCTGCCGGGGCCTGTATAGGAATTAATAAGAGCTAATAAAGCATGCCTGTGGGGGTAGCAGCCTGTCTTTAAGTAAACATTATGACTTCTCCAGGGGGGCTGTTTGCAGCACGGGGCTGCTAAGGGACCAGGCTCTGGCTTGATGAATCATGAAGCCGTGGGATAGATAATTTGCTCCTTGATTCTACACCAATGGGGCTAATAAGACCTTTCTGCTTTGACTGTTTGATTGGATAGGCAAGCGTGTGTGTGTGTGTGTGTGTGTGTGTGTGTTCTTGTTTATATTACATCGTGGGGACCAAATGGCCCCACGATGTAATAAAAACCTGAGATCACCTACATCGTGGGGCCCAGCCAGCGGTCCCCACGAGGGAAATGGATTAATAAACATACTAAATGATGTTTTTTTGAAAATGTAAAAATGCAGAATGTTTCCTGTGATGGTTAGGTTTAGGGATAGGGGTAGTGTAGGGGGATAGAATATACAGTTTGTACAGTATAAAAACCATTACGCCTATGGAGAGTCCCCACTAAGATAGCAAAACAAACCTGTGTGTGTGTGTGTGTGTGTGTGTGTGTGTGTAAACATATGAATCATGTGTATCTTGTGAAATTTGGTTTGAGGAGTAACTGACACTGTCCTACAAGAAATAAATGTCATAAACCTACCAAATTTCAGAAGATGGTGCCGAAGTCTGCAACTAGAAGTCAATATGTCAATAAAATCTCAAACATATCAAAGTCAAACTTATCTAAATAAATAAAACATAATAATGAGTAATATGAAATAATCATAGTTGATAAATAATCAAATAATCAAATTGATAAATAATAGAATTGAAATAATAAAAGTAATTTGTTATAAATAAATTAATTGTTGTATAAACAAAAAATGCCAATGTTGTAAAAAACTGAAAATTAACAATTAATAATAACAAACAATAATTTTAATAATTGATTTTTAAATAATTGATAAATAATAAATGTGACATTTATGCTTAAACAAGAAAAATATTCAAGATACATTCTCTAAAAACATCTCAATATATTACATGCTTTACATTATGTACATTTATCTTGTTAAATAATGTTTAGACAATTAACATAAGATAAAATACTAATTACTTAATTATTGTTATTGTTTACAGCGAGAAACTCCAAGTCTCATGAGTTATAAAAGAGCTATTAATTAATTTATTAATTTATAATTTTTTTGTGTGTAAGATCAACTGTTGATGTATAGCCAGAGTAGAGCTGTTAGATGTATATGGGTCTCTGTAGTTGTAAGTGAGCCGGTGTTCAGTACCTGTTGTGAGTTACTGAGATGTGACAGGTTCTGAGGTGTACTCCGAGTCCCTGGAGAGATGAGCATGAGTTTTGACACACACTGTAGGAAGAACAGGGGCAGTTTTTGCTGTAATGAATATTACTTGTTTAATATTACCTTAAAGTCATGGATACAAAAAAATATTTTTTTTTTACATTGCATGCCATTAAACAGCCTAGCCTTTTCAACAAATATTATTTATATTAATTATTTATTTCTTTTTTTGTATATATCTATATATATGCACCAAGGCTGCATTTATTTGATCAAAAATACTGTATAAATAGTAATATTGTTACAGTCTAAAAAATGCTGGGTTAAAAACAACCTAAGTTGGGTTGAAAATGGACAAACCCAGCGATTGAGTTAAATATTTGCCTAATGTGCTGGGCAGTTTTTATTTAACCCAACTATTGTTTAAAAATTACTATATGACTGGCTTAAAATGAACCCAAAATAGGCTGGAAATAAAAAATCAGACACTTAATTACTAGAGACAACAATAATAATCAAAAGGTGAACATTTCTTAATAAGCAATGTATTAAATGTTTATTGTTTAATTATTATTAATTAAAATGTTAATTTATTAAACATATTAAATGTTAATTTCCAACATATTTTGGGTTAATTTTAAGCAAGTTGAAGCACCCCGGATAGAAGCATGAGCGCACCATTTTAAGGCAATTACAAATCTACAGTATAACTACAGTATAACTTCTTTTCACAGTTGCCTATTCTCACTTACGCTACATCCTATGTCATACCCTGGAACCCCACTCTCTCGAGAATGTGCATATGGCTATTACCGGAAGTCTGACTTTGGCTGAAAAGTGACACTATTGTCTTTTTTAGAGCTGCTTTTCAGCAGAATTGAATTCTGTTTGCATCATTGATCATTATTTCCCTGTTTATCACTGTAAAGCTGCTTTGAAAATATATAAATAAAGGTGACGACATAATTTACAAAAAAAAAATTATATAAAATAATATATTTTAAATGGGTTGTAATACTACACAGATAATACTACACTTGTTTTCCCCTATGTTCACACACAAACTTGACTACTTTGTAGTTAGGAAGTTAATCTTGACTTCAGAACTGGCCATGTTTATCAATTTCAGTTTTATTGCAAGCACTTTAGATTTTTACCTTACCCCCTAATGATTCTAGAATGATTCATTCTTTCCAAATAGAGCTATTCAAGGAGAATTTTCATTTGGTGAATTTTTTTTTCATTTCGCTATATATATTGCAGAAAAACGAAATATTGCAATATCAGTTTTTTCCAATATCGTGCAGTCCTAGTATGGCATGGAAATGAGTCTTGTCAGGAGCATTTGCCAAAGGACTACACAACAAAAACTTCTCTGCTCTGGGGGAAGAATAAAGGTGAAAAAGCTACTCCTTCATTTGCAACATCTTTTGGGTCTCTTGTTTTCTGTATCTCTGCACTCGCTGTCTCTCAGCTTACAAACCAACGCGGGGCAGAACAAACAAACAAACAAGGCAGCTAATAAGCCAAGGAGCCGGTGCTCACTAGAGGTTTGGTATTGTTGCGCGTTCTTTATTCTGTTCTTATCTACTGAGCAACAAGCGCAAAAGAGGGACCGTGTAAGCATAAAGATTACATCATTGTGCAATTGTTACCCAGGAATGTAAGACGTGATGGGCTCAACCAGCAGTGAAAGTCATTCCCAGTCCCTCTCCAGCTCCTCTAAAACATCTTAAGTGGAAAAGGTTGTAGAAAAAGGAAAGCTAATCTTATTAGTCCACAGAGCTCAACACTCACTGATGGACCACAGTGCTGGGACAAGGGAGCTTGGCTTGCTCATCCTTGAAACAACCTTTTTTTCTCCTCCTACACCTTCCTGCTTTGCCTCACCATTGGTAGATATTTTTCAACAGTATGTAGCTGGTTATGGGGTAATGGATCACAAGGATGCCATTGCAGAGAGCCTGTTGATGCCATTGTAGTGGCCTGTTTAAAGTTTTGTAATTGAGCAGGTAAATAACCTTAATCTTGGAGATATTCAGTCTTTCTCAGAGCACAGAGACAGAGCAGTGACCCCCCATTTAAATTTTTTACATATATAGTGGTGTACAGAGTCATATACATATGCACATATGCAATTACTTTTTTTTTTAACTTAATTTTATATTTTAATCATTAAAAATATTTTTTTTATTTAAAGCATATTTAAAAAAACTTTATACAAATATTTTACTTTTTAAACAATTTGTTATGTTTAAAAATACATGCTATTAAACCAATTTAATTCTACATATTACATACAGTATATTTTAATTGTATTTTATGAACTTTTTTTTTTTTTTTAAGAAAATTTAGTTAGTGGAAAAGTTATTGCATATTTTCTGGCACTACCTGGCAGCTGTCACCAAATTTCCATTAGGATTAAGTGTATTTATCAAGATACATTAATAAATACACTGATATAGTTATATATTTATTTATATTCATGTATGGAGGATTTTAGGTTTTAGAATTTAACTACAGTTAAAAAAGTTTTTTTGTGTGTGTGGATTTGTTTCAAACTAGCTCTTACTCTCCTATTTGAAATCAATCTAATACCCACTAAACCCAAAAGCTGTTTGTTTGACCTTTAATTTAAACCCTAATCCTCTCACCTGCAGATCAGAGACCCTGAATCAAGCCCAAATCCCACTGTATATAAACTGACTTGAGTTTATGAGAAAAGTATGAGAAGCATGCAAAACATTTGGAGGCAACTTATGTTTGCATGATGCCGAGGTGAAGGGGAAAACCCTAATTCAAGTAAACTAATTCAAATTTCAATCAAGCACGTTAATGACTCAAAGTGTATTTCGGGTGCATGACTTTGAAGTACCATTCACAGCTGACTTTCAACTCCCTGCTTTTGTCAGCAGAGCGTATAATTTATGTTAAATTGATTTGCTTAATGTGCTTAAAATAAGAATTTTTTTCCTTTGGAGAAGGCTGAATTGCGGTATTTTAAACCTGGTTAATCGCTTCTCTTTTTGTGAGAAAGGATTATGGGCCAACACGCAGAATGAAACACCCTTTCTCTTTCCCACAGCTAATTGGTTGTGGGACTCTGTCAGTGCAAGGAATAAGCATTAATATGAGAATTTACATTTATTTTGGGAAACAACTGCCACAAAACTGTCGTTTTAATGCATTCTATTGTGAGCTTCTTTAATTCAGGGTGTTTAGATAGCTGGCTTTAACATCCTGGTGCATACTTTAAGGCCATAAGCTTTTCATCTATTCATTTCACATAATTGACCGACACACTAAAGTACACCTGTATATAATAACGTTAAAACAGCCTAATGAGCACATAATCTGTAGAAAAAAATATTAGATATCTTTAATATCTAGTGAGATTTAGTGAGATTTATTTACTGAGATTATATTTAGTGATATTAAATTAAGACTTTTGTTTCAAAAGAGATCTCAACCATGTCTCAAACTGTGCTCAGATTTTCCAGAAAATCAAATCTGAGATTTCAATATGAACTCAAGAAAGAAAAGTCACACATTAGATTCATATCTCAATTGTTTCTCCCAAGCAGCAATTAAATTAAATGGAAACCGAATGGAGACTTTTGCTTAAGGGCCAGATTTACTAAATGGGGCAAATTAGCGTGAGAGCGCAATTCCACAAATGCGCCGATGGGAGTGGCAAGTTTTGCACGTGATCTACTGCTGACGCGCAAATTAAAGAATACAGATGCAGTCAAATCATTTACATAATGACCAACGCAATCTAACAAGAGCAGCGCAAAATAGCGTTGGGTCGCAAATAAGCAGAGCTGATGCTCTCATCGGGTCGACACAGGCGCAACTTGTTACATGTAATCTGACATATGTACACATAATAATATTGTTTGTCAAGCCATGTTGTGTGTGTATATATATATATATATATACACAGTAGTCAACATTTGAAATGGATCAAAACCTTTCATCAAAGTTGTCATAAAACTTTCTTCTTAGAACAGCTTAGTTCTTTAGACAACTTTGATGAACTTTTTTGATCCACTTCAAATGTTGACTACTATATATATATATATATAGGCCAACATGGCTTGGCAAATGATATGTTCGGATAACGTCTTCCTCTGGCATTCCAAAGAAATTAATAGGAGTGGAAAATATTTTCTCTCTCCTACCACGCGCTCTCTGTTCTTTGTGGTGTCTCCTCCTAGCAGCAGCAATTGCAGCCATGTCACAAAATGGGTTAAGACATGCTTTTTTGGGGCTTTAAATAATGCCGCAAATACCAGTAAAATTGATGAGCGCAAACATTTGTAAATCACGTTGCGTGATTCATTTAAATACTCTCGTCCCATAAATTCTGTGTCTGAAAGGGAAACTCCTACAAATGCATATGCAATACGGTCAGCCGCAAAAACAACTCAGTCCACGCCTTTTCAGCTAAAATTTTTTGTAAATCCCGACAGTAGTTTTTTAACGCCCAATGAGGGTTTGCGCTGGCACAAGCTGTTATTAAATCTGGCCCTTAAGGCTGATTTATACTTCTGCGTCGAGTGTACGCCGTAGCAACGGCGTAGGCTGTGCGTAGCACGCGTAGCCTACGACGTAGCCTGACGTGCACCTCTTCAAAAATGTAACAACGCGTCAAATCTACGCGGACCGCAAGCGCTGAAGTAGTCCGACGCTGAAGTATAAATCAGCCTTTAGTCTCCTGCTCATCAGATTTTTCTCCTCAGAATAAGTTACTAGTAATCTCACACATATTACAGAAAAGATGTCAACAAAGTATCAAACTATGCTCCAAAAGATTAGCTAATATATCAACTATTGTCTCATTTTTTATTTTATTTTTTAAGAAACATCTGGAACAAAGCTTGTACTTCTCCTGACTTTTCCTGAGCTATGAAAGAGCAATAACATTTTACTCTGGAATCAGTTTTGCACTTACAGTTTGTTAGATTAGGGTCCAATAAAATGATGAAAAAGTGGGAGAAAAGTGTTATTAAGGGGGAGTTGGGTGGAAAAGCATGAAGAACAAGGAATTTGGGAACACTTATGGAATTATATGGCACAGGCCAGGTCAGTGGGATTATGAGTGAAAAGGTCCCAGTCTTAATTGGTGCAGATGACTGCCCGGCCGCCCCATAGAGCACACAAAAGACACGTCAACTATGCTTGAATGGACACAAGCTTGCTGTATTTGCTTGTCCACAGGAATGTGTATGTCCCGATCTCCCTTCTCTTTTACCCTTACTTTTTGACTCCATGTCAACGGTTTCATCATTTTCCTCTTTCACTCTTTTCCACTTTTCTTGGGATTTGAGGAAAATTAACTGAGAAGGGAAAAACTGTGCGAGCAATCTCTCTCATTCTCTCTCTCTCCCTTGCTCTCTGTTAATTAAATGTTTTCATTTTTTTTCAATTTAATGTACTTTATTGGCATGATTGTGTTTACATACAATATTGCCAAAGCATGTGCTCTCTCTCTCTATCGCTCTCTCTCTCTCTCCCTCTCTCTCTCACACACACACACACACACACATGTTCGTTTTTGTGAATTGTGGGGACATTGTAGTATGTCATAGGGGGACATAGGCGTAATGGTTTTTATACTGTACAAACTGTATTTTCTATCCCCCTACACTACCCCTACCCCTAAACCTAACCATCACAGGAAACTGTGCACACTTTTACTTTCTCACAAAAACTCATTCTGATGATGATTTATGATTTATAAGCCTTTTGAAAAGTGGGGACATGGGTAATGTCCTCATAAGTCACCTCTTTTTGTAATACCTATGTCATACCCATGTCATTATACACATTTGTGTCCTGATATGTCACAAAAATGTGCACGCACACACACACACACACACACACACACAGAGATAGTTTCAAAGCAGCTTTACAGTGATAAACAGTGAAATTATCTCATTAACAACTAAAAAAAGCAAAAAACAAACAAACAAAAAACTCTTGATAAATGCATGGTGTTTGTTGTTGTTTTTTTCCCTTCAAACCAGGATTGTTAACATATGTTCTGTTGAGCTCAACACACGTCAACACACACTCAAGTGGTTGAGGGAAAAAATCCCTAAACAAACAAAGTTAACTGTGTTTGTCTGTACCCCCTTCCTCAGTCATCATGGTTACACCCCTCAGCTGGAGATTCAAGCACATCAAACTTGAATAGCTGAATCCCAAACAGCTACTTACATATTCATAAAGTAACCTTCTCATGTTACTTAGAAAACAATTAGAATTTTTTTTTGATAATTACAGCAGTTTAATTAAGATGGATAGACAGACTAATCATTTTTAAACTTTTGATTTTTTTTTTTAAACATTTAAAGGAAATGTGTGATTTTGTATGGTTTCTGTATAGAGTTGGAAATTTGGAAAAACAGTCATTTTCAATGTATGGACTGATTAATTGATTGTTGTTAATTGTGTGTTATTTGTTAATGAGATTTATTGTTGTTGATTTAAATGTTTTTTTTTTCTCCGACCACTGACCTCTCACCTTTTTCTAACTTGTTACCCTGCAGGTATCCTGTCTTGATGAGGTACTGAGGAATGCACAGTTGTCATGGAAACCCAGTCCCAGACCAGTTCTGCAGCAGAGAAGAAGAAGAGAGTGGAGACCATCATAGCCACCAAGAGCGCCTCCACCCGTGCAGACATCAGTGAGAAGGCCGTGGCCTCCAGCACTACCTCTAATGGTATAGCTTCAACACTTCAACTTCAATCTTCTCTTCTAATTACTTGTCAAGCTCAAACTTCTATTCTCTGGTCATTCTGTCTTTTTTAATTGTTTAAAGGTGAAGTGTATAATATTTTGAATGTTAAAATATGAAGACTGACAAAGATCAAACATCACTGATGGAAACATTGCTGTTTTATTTTACAAATATACTTTGTGCAGGTTTTCTTTTTTCCCACATTTTGTGTTAAAATACTATCCCAAAAACTGTAATAATTTCTCCCAAGTGTAAAAGCTGTGACTTGTAGCACTATGAATCATTGCTCTGTTTGTTTAAGAATCTCAACTAGCTTGGCACAGCAACAGTTGAACCAATAATGCTTATTGCAGTATGCTTAATATTTTTGCAGTTCTGTTTGGTGATACTAGCAGCATATAAATTACACACTTCACATTTAAATGCTCTATTTTACTGTAGTGCATGATTTGTAAACTAATACATTTTGACTTTTGCATCTATAACCAGCTCCATATTTTTGGCTTTTTATAACTTGTTCGGTAACTCACCTGTTACAGCAATGCACTTGTGTTTCGGAGTGCTTGGGTACAAGTCCCGTGAAGTCCAGGGCAAAACAACTCAAAGACTTATGTTAGCAAGTTAAAATTGCATGGTTGCTTCGGTTTTATCTCAAGTTTTCTTTTGTTAACCCTATCAATAATGTTTAGGGTAGGGTTTAGTGTAGGTGCTGTGTTAATTTCAAACACGATAGAGTATTAACCTTTTAGTACGGTGGCCAAGAGAGCTCAACGCGCTGCAACTGAGGAAAACACATGCAAAAAGAAAAAAACACCAGCAAATAAAGAAAACATCTTCATCAGTTAGACAACACATGTGCTGCAAAAGTTCACAATGCACCCAAATACAGAAATGCACTGCAAAAGTTCACAACACAGCCAAATACAAAAAACGCACTGCAAAAGTTCACAACACAAACACATACAAAAACGCGCTGCAAAAGTTCACAACACAGCCAAATACAAAAACGTGCTGCACAAGTTCACAACACAACCAAATACCAAATGGTATAGTCTCACTTCCCTTCTCCACACAAAAAGTCACACAAATGGTGTGCGGGTGTGTGTCTTAGTTGATGAGTGGTCTGATTTTTGTACCACTCCACATGAAAGCCTCTGGTAATATGGCAGGAAGTCAAAAACATTTTTTTTTCCTTTTTTTGTGGAGGAGGGCATCGTTAATTGCTCTTAGGAGCTCCCTCTCCATCTCTCTCTTTCTCACTGTTAGTCATTCCCAGATGGCCAGCTCTCTTTCATTAATTAGAGGAGGGGTGCTGAGAGTTGGGAATGAACAGAGATGGGGGATTGAGCTTTACTGTTGTGGAAAAAGCATGGATGTAATTTGGCTTACTGATTGTGGATTTTTCTCTGTAATGCAAGGGTAATTACTTCTCTGAACAACATAAGGTTTGTCTTGGAAAGTTTGCTGCAGTGATCATCTGGCTGGGGTTCAGTCCCACATTCAGGGGAGAGACCCGGGGGATCACTTTTAAATGAATACCATCACCCTTGACACTCCATGGGACTCAAGTTTTATGTTCCACAAAAACGATGAAAAAGATGAAGTAGTAGGCCACGACAAGTCTTTCGTCCAGAGTGTTTTATGTTTCTGATATGCAAAAGAATTTCTGATTCAGCATCAGTGTGACACTTCGGATACCCTCAGAGACAATCTTGATAAGGAATGCTTTATGACGTGTTTGCATGATTACAGAGCCAACTGTTTGTGGAACTTGTCCTGTGATGGAAAATCTAGCTAAATTAACATTCTGACGGTAGGCCAGTTTTTCATTGTTTTTTCATAAGCTCTGATTCCAGTAACCAGTCCTGACTGCAAGCTCTCAACAGACTGTAATGAGCCATCCATCAAAACAGACCCTAGACCTGCTTCCTGAAGGGCCTTACCTCAGCCATAAGATAGCTTACACATTCCTGGTGTGGTTATAATTACCCTGCATTCTCCTGGTCTCCCAATACTCATAACCTCTTATCTGATGTAACCTAAATCCCCATCAACTTCAACCTGTGTCACCCAGGCCGCCCCCTCAAGACTAACAAAAGGCAATTGTCAGCAGCCCAACAGTGGCAGTGGCCGATTGTCCCCCTTTTTTGACAGACCCAGGATTGGCCAGTGGAGGTGCATTATTAACCTTTTACCTCTAGATAAACACTGAAACTGATCCTAGATCAGTCCAGGCACATCTGGAGGATGTGCAGAAGGGGAAACCCCAAATAATACAGTGAAACTGTGGAGTTTAGAAAAAGGATGAAATACAAGCTTGCTAAGATGGATGATTTTGAGATAGAGTAGATTTTAGGGAGTAAAGAAATGTTTGATCAGATGTTTGAACAGGTGTTTGATCGGATCACTGTAGTATATTAAATAAATGAAATGAAATGAAAAAAAAAAAACTCTAGTTAAGAACATTTTTAGGGATGTGATTTAATTTAAAAATGTAATTAATCATTCAATTTTTTGTGACAAATCATGTTAGTTGTGATTAAAGACAGATTTATAAATCATAAATATATTTACACATTGAATACATCAAATTAATGCAGAATCAACATAAAGAAAATATAATACTATTCATTCATTCATTCATTCATTCATAAATAATCATTATACTATGCAAAATGTATTTGCTTAATGGCAAAATCTGATTATTCCCATAAATGCATTTGTAGTTTCTAAAATAGTCACAGTTATCCAAGTACAAGGTGGAATCAAACCTATAACCTTGCCGTTGCTAGCACTATGCTTTACCTTTTGAGCTACAAGAGTATATAATACCTAAAAATGCATGAACATTTCTCTTTTCCCATTTCCTTCTCATTTACACTAATACTTTTCTTCCTTTCCTGTTTCTCTCACCACATGGCGTAAAAGTTTGTGAAAAAGTTTAGCCGCAGTGTGTAATTGTGCAGGGTTGGTGGGGAGCATTCCCACATGGTTAGATAAAGACTGGCGCAGGCCTGCAAAGCATTCATCTGTGGACCGGCTCCCCTGGCCTGACAGCTCAAAGGAACCGACTGTGCCACCACAATGGCCTGATTGGTCTTCTTTGGAAGGGGTGAGGGAAGGGGGCTTCCCTCCTCCTCAACTCACATCATTTGCTAGGCAGGTGGACCACAAAGTCCTCTGATTCTATTGTTGCTGCCTGGACCGTGAGAGGGAGAGTGAGAAAGAGAAAAAGAAAGAGAGAGAGATGTCCGTGTGCTTCAACTGAATAAACTCACTCGTCATGGGATAATTTGTTAATTAAAAATGAGAAAGGGGCAAAAAGGCACCTGCCATTCAGAGCAAGAGAGAGAGATATGGAAATATTTTCGGGATTGTTGGTTTATCGTACTTTTTCATGGATGCCAGAGTGATGAAATGAACAAACATGAAGGAAATATGAAGAACCGAGGCAGGGAATTAAGGAAGTAAGGAAAAAGGAGGGAAGACTTTGGAAGGTTGTCAGGCAGATAGTTTGAACTTGTTTACTGTAAACTGTGTTGGGGAAGCCTCTTTGAAACTTGTCAAGCTAGAGGCTACTAATAATTTATAGTTAAACTACAGTTTAAATTTGATTAAAAAAAAAATAATAGTTTGCACTTCAAGGTACTTTATAAGTATTTCATAAAGCTAATAAAATAATAAATAATATTTTATATATCGCTATAAAAAGATGTAAAATGCCACAGAGGTGTCTGTGCAAGGATTGAATGAATCTGTGGATTATTTTAGGGGTTAAGGAATTTTATGGGCCATTACAGTTGATTTTCCTAGACCAGAACAGACTTGTTCATGTTTTTTACACTGGGAACAAACACCTGGGACCTTGGTGAAAAGCAAGGTGCAAAGTTTAACTTTATAAAATATATATAACAAATATATAATTTATTTGTTTTTGCTTTAGTGTAGCTATGTAGTCTTTTAAGACCACAAATTAGGTTCAGGCATATTTTGAGACTGCCGATAAGCCTTTATAGCACAGGAAAAAAGACAAGCTGATGAAAAGGATGAAAGGAGAGCCTGAGCGAACAGAAAGAGAGAGGCATAGGTGACGTCCCTCTTTTTAGGCAGCTATTTAAATGATCAGTAGCAAATAGAGGCAGAAATGTCATCTGACAGAAATAAAGTTCCTGTTAGCAGCATGGCCGGAAAGTAATTTACAGATAGTCTGTCCTGGCCCATCTTTGTGGTGTGCAGATAAGGGTTCATTTCAGCAGGCGGATAGCAGCCACTCTCCTTCGCTCGGGCCTATTCTGCGACACCTGTGATAACAGCTTGTGGAGCCTAATTGAAAATGGGGGCTCAAAATGGATTTTCTCCTTTCCTCTTCCTGTCTCTCTCCCTCTAAGAGCCGTTCATCCTGACG
>RJVU01059636.1:5427040-5462011 GCA_003731715.1 Anabarilius grahami | reverse complement strand
GGAATTATTGAATGGACATGTGGATGTGTGCGTATGGGGTGTAATTCTGGTATTCCCTAGAGGAAGGGTTTGGTAAATGTTCTCCAGGATCATTTCTCACACCGGTGTCAGCGTGGTGACAGCTGTATGATTCATCTTATTAATGAAATCATTGATCACATTGGACTTATAATCAACTGTTTCGACACTCTGTCCTGCTGTCCTCCACCTCCTTCATGTACCCACCACCCTCCTCTCTCTCTCTCTCTCTCTCTCTCTCATATAAACATAAGCACAAACATTTGTATGCTGTTCCTTGTTGATCTCAGCATTTTTGTAGCACATATAAAGCAGTGATAATAGGACAAGGCTTGCTCAGGCTTCCTGTATTAACTGATTAACTTATATTTTATTTGTTTAGAGATTTATTAGGGCCTGAGCACCGATGGTGTGAGGACCCTATTGTAATTGCTCAGTCAATTATTCTTCTTCTCTGAAATGAATTGCATTTTTGAGGGCCTTAAACATGTTTGAAAACTCATGATACCTTGCACATGTGTCAGAAGTGGTGAAAATGTACGTCTGATATGGGTTTCAGAATTAGGTGTGGCAAAATGGCATGATAGCGCCACCTACAAAATTTCAATTAAGCGCCCTTAGCGCTACATTTCATGTACAAGTATGAAATTCTGTAGACACATGTAACAGCCCAATACCTACAAAAAAGTTCCCGGGTGCAAAATCTGAAAACCCAACAGGAAGTGAGATATTTTTCTATGCAAAATTTTTGCAGTTTTTGCCATTTCTAGATGTTGTACTTTAACAAACTCCTCCTAGAGCTTTAACCCTCTGGGGTCTGAGGATTTTTGGGGCCCTGAGAAGTTTTGACATGCCCTGACATTTGTGCTTTTTTCAGTTGTTCATAAACATATTAATGACAAAAGTGCCATTACACTGTATTCAGCATAAACTAGGCTACAATAATATGTGAGGAACATGTTTGTACATGTTTGTTTTTTGAAGGAATAACTTAAGTCACTGAAATAAGGCCAAAAACTTTTTTAAATCTGTGTTTACAAGATTTCTGGGTATTGGAGGTTGTAGACTAGAGTTTTTGGTTCAAAATTATGTAAAAATTATCCTGCCTACTCGTTCATATAAAACAATAGAGAGATTTACATTTTCTAAGACACTTTTTGTCTAGAAACACAGTATGCGTGGAGGCGTGAATCATCACGAATAATGATGTGATTCACACCTGAGAAGTCAAAAGATTTGCATAATGACCTCTAATGACCTGCATATTAATGAGCTCTTTCAGTCAGGTAGGCTGTGAAAAAACCCTCTGTGATCATGCTGATAACAGGATTAATGTCCACTCTTGACAAAAAAAACATGATTTTTGTGATCTCATGCATGCACGTATTATTGCACATCATGTGAAGAAAATTTTGTATAGGCCTATGTTAAATAAAAGATTGGACGCATTACTAATGTTTTTAAAAGAAGTCTTAAGTCTCTAACCAAATAATGGTTTTCTATTTTAATATACTTTAAAATATAATGTATTTCTGTGATGCAAAGCGTCTGAACATTCCTACCCCTATGGCATTTCATATAGGCTACTATATTTGTTATATTATATAGCCTAAATGTTAATTTGCAGTTGACAAACTATACATCATTAAAAAGATCAAAGACTCAAGCTTTTTACCTCTGTTTTACTCTTAAAATCTTATATTGACCGTAGTTTCTTAATATGCTTAAAAGCATGCACACTTGGAGAAATATTAATGGATTCTCATATGTTTATGTCAATTTTCTATACAGAGGAGTAATATTTATTCTATATTTATTGTCATCACTATGAGCGCTGGATACTGTGTTTTCAATTCATACTTGCAGCCGGAGGGTGCTCTGTGCACAAATTACTCTAAAGAAGAACAGGCCATGTGACATTCCAGGAACTAACAGAGGCTTCCAGAGATCGCTAACCAACATGCAGATAAACACTTTTCAAGACAATAAATACACGATTGAGACGATGTATACATGTTTTGCCTCAGAATTTGCGTCTGAATAGCGCTCGCTCCGTGGGCTTGGCTGCATTAGCGGATAATGAGCTGAATCACGGGCGTCTGACATGTCTCTTTTCATACAGATTACATAATGAGAGAATTTTTGTTTTCGATTTGACTTACACGATTTAAAACCTGACATTTCAACGTTTCTTTAGACATAAGTCTATTTTTTTTGTGATTAGTATTCACTAAGTTACAGTTAATTTTCTGAGAACTATCAGATTGGACTTCGTTCAGAGGGAGACGACAGATCATGCATCATGTTAGTTTTCTTTATTTTACAAAAAGCACAACATTTTGTTTTTACTCTGAGTGTACACAAATAAAAGAAGATATTCCACAGATTAAAATGGTGTATAACTCTTAATTGTATGTGCAACATTGACAGAGTATTTTAAGTCTCTTTCACACTGGTAAGAAAAAAACCGAGGTGGTATCGCCGGTGATACCTCCGACTCGAGGGAGTTAATCAGATCAACATCATATTTGGTCAGTCTAATCTAAAGGCCTTTGCGACGTTAAATTGTGAAGATCTTGAGTTTTCGCTGAAGGGCGTGTCCGTGGCGGCCTGACAAAGTTCGATGTTTCGCAATGAAACAGGAAGTTGTTGTAACTCGGGCATACAATGTCCGATCTGCCCCAAACTTCACTTGTTTTATTAGAGTCCTGGCCTGAAGACATCTACATGCCAGTGTTAATTTACAGTCATAGCACCACTTGCGGGCAACAGGAAATGTCATGTTCCCTTTCAAAAGGGAACTCGCACTGCGTCAAGCGCTAGGGGAACCGCCTCTACGGGAACCAGTGTCTGAAACATATATCCAATCCTGGCAATATGAGAGGGGCGTGGACCTCTCGATTGACTCGGCGGCTGACGAGGCAGCGCTGCTGGGAGAGGATGCGAGTTCGTCTGCATCCTCAGGTCCAACGGCCAGTGCTCTTCCAGCCGAGCAGGAGATGGCTGAGAAGGGAAGAGAAGGTGAGTTTACTGATATTACTGAATCCTCTCAGCCACCCTGCTCCCACGTATGCTGAGTTATTGGAGGTTATGGAATGCGATGCCGGCATGCCATGGCAGCGCGTTAGGAGAGAGACCACGTGCGGTCGGCTTGATGATCGGTTTCTCTCTGGCCATAGCCCTCCAACTATAGTGAGTCTTCCATTCCTTTCTGACCTGCATACTGAGGTTGAGAAGGCATGGAAAAACATGTACTCGGCGCGAATCCATCGAAATCAGCGAGCGAATTCCGCTGATGTCGAGGGATTGGCAGATTATGGGTGTGATGCCACCGATTGACGAGACATTTGCAAACTATCTCGTATTGTGGCGGACATCGACACTGAAGGCTCCAACCCTGCCATCTAGAGCTCTTAAAGTGACATCACATCTAAATAGCAGGGCATACACGGCAACAGGCCAGGCTGGTGGGAGCTTTTAGGGACCTCCGTCGAGGCGGTGTTTGGAAAGTTCAGAGAGGCAAAGGCGCGCTCTGCAGCATTTAAGACCTGTATACCGCTGAGGTCTGAGTCCTCACCCAGACAGGCTGCTGGCACGTCCTGGCCCGAGGGTCGTAGACAGGGCCAGAAAAAGAGTGTTGCCTCTCGTGCGCCCCCTCCATGGCGGAGTAGGTTGCAGAGGAGGTGAGACTCAAGAAAGAAGAAGGATCTGAGGGAGGTGATTCAGCAGAATCGTGGTCAGCGTCGCTGATGGATCTCCTGTCTCTGAGGGTTGAAAAGATCTAAGCCTGTGGCTGGGCCTATGATGAAAATAATTCTGATGGTTTGCCTTTGACTTTGATAGTGAGAGACCCTTTCAGGCTTGTAGGGTGGCAGACTCCACAGGAACTGCGCTCAGGTCTTTTTTTAAGCTTTTATAATACTAATGTATTTCTTTAGATCACACTTCCCTGTGTAGGATTGTTGGGCATTCAGAACATTTTTGTAATTTTGTAATTTGTAAATTCTGTAATTTAAAAATATATATAGGGCCCTGAAGTTCCCTGTAGGTTGGCTAGAACGATTTTTAGAGAGAAATACCATTAAATTGGTTTTCTTAAGTGAGTGTGCTGGTTTTGCTTATTGAATGTCCTCTGGTGAGACCACCGCTCTCTTTTTTCTAATTTATCAGCGAGTAAGCTGGCTTCCTCCCACTTGAGAGTGGTTTTGAGGCTGCTACTCAGATGCAGGCTGGCCTTCTTAAAAGCAGGCCGCCTTGATAGCCACCTCAGGTTAGGGTAGTTTGTCTCCTCTACTCATGGTTTGGAGATTTTTATGTATCAAAGAGACAAGCCCTTTGCTTCAGATAGTTTTATATCCAGCGCCGGCCCACGGGGCCGCCTGACGTTGTTACCTGGTTAGCGCCACTTATCCTAAAATTAATTTAGGACAGCTAAGGCTTTTATGGTATTTTTTAACCAC
This sequence comes from Anabarilius grahami, assembly GCA_003731715.1. Classification (NCBI taxonomy): domain Eukaryota; kingdom Metazoa; phylum Chordata; class Actinopteri; order Cypriniformes; family Xenocyprididae; genus Anabarilius; species Anabarilius grahami. The sequence goes on along the minus strand of RJVU01059636.1, from coordinate 5,457,533 downwards.
CTTAGCGGTGTCATTTTGAGTGATTATGCCTCCTCTTAACTGAGAGTTGTTCTGTAGAGGCCACTGCTCTGAGGAGCGCCAGGTAGCTCTATATGTTATGGGTTGGCCCTCACCCGGGCCACCCTGATAGCTTGCCTAGGCTAGTGGTTGGGATAGTGAAGGCGGTCTGTTAACATTCCTGCCTCTGACCCCTCATTAGGTGAGTGTAGGTTCCCTTTTGTATCCCTAGTGCTGGCCTCCTCTTATTTGAGAGTTGTCTGGCCAAGGCGCGCCTCCCTTCTGCATAGTGCAGATTGGTGTAGAGGCAGAATAGATGGGTTTCCCTTTTCTATTTGTGATTTAGTAAATGCTTTTGCTGTGGCCCGCATTTCAGAAGTTGAGCTCAGGTAAGCCTTCGCTAGGCTCCTTTTAAGCCCGCTGAACTAGCGTTCAAGTGTTGGGTTGAGTATGTGTGTTTTTTTCTATGAGTATGTGTGGTTTTTTTCTCTGGGGTTGAGTACAGATATAATTTCTGTCATGATAGAGTCTTTGCGGTTGACCTCCACCCTGTAGTTTTCTTAGGGTCAGGCGGATAGTACTACCTTGTAAAACAGGTTGTTATCCGAGTGCTTTATCTGCCCTGCACCATTGTGGCTCACGTCGAGTGGTATTTGACCTTCACTGTGGGCTAGTCATTTAGTATGCTCCCTTGTAGCTCAGCATTTCCTCGAGCTGACGCCCGTGTTCTTCTGGAGTAGTAGACCCAGGTGGGCCTCCTTTAGGGCATGTTGGCGTATGTTTGTACTCCCCTTGCTTAAAGGGTAAAAAGTGCTTTTACTGAGTACACCGCTCGTTGCGATGTGATAGGTCCCAGGCGTTGTTGGAATAGTAAAACTATCTGTGCTACTAGACTTGCTATAAGGTAGTAGGCCTTAACAAGCTTCCATTCAGAGTGAGTCCCCACCATGTTGGGCCCCTAGCAGCCAGCACATGAGCTGTCAGGTAGCTTAACAGGCCTCCCTATTAACAGCCTTAGTAAATGGGTTTTCTGGTAGCTATTTTGATATGTCATCGGATAGTAGGCCTTAGCAGGCTTCTCTGTGGCGAGCTCCCATCCATCAGTGTGGATGTTGTAGCAACAAGACACGCTCCAGGTAGCTGCCCTTAGCAGGCCTCCCTGTGAGCGAGTCCCCAGCACTTTGGGTATGTAAAAGCTCAGCTAGCAATGACTTGCTTTTGGATAAGTAGGCCTTAGGAGGCCTCTCTGTGAGCGAGTTCCCTATTGTGAGGGTCCTTTTTACTGTATTTAGCCACATAGAACTGGTTACCAGGCAGCTGGCCTTAACGGGCCGCCCTGGAGGCTAGTCCCCCAGCAGTACTGGGGTCTCTGGTAGTGCTGCATGGGCTTGCTTCAGATTGTAGGCCGTAGCAGGCCTCTCTGAATGGAGTCCCCAGCAGCGTGGGTATCTGGCAACCAGCTATTGCTTGTTTTCAGTTTGTTTGCCTTATCAGGCCGCTCTAAGAATTAGCAGGCATCCCTGTGGGCGAGCCCAAGGTTGCAAGCTTTAGACAGCTAGCTAGACTTGCTTTTGGGTAGCTGGCCTTAGCAGGCCTCCCTGAGAGCCAGCCCCTAATAAGTGGGTGCATGGCAGCTAGCAATGACTACATTCAGCCAGTGAACATTTGCCATCAAGATGTTTGGCCTTAGTAGGCCCCTCTGAAGGCGAATTCCCCATAGTATGGTTACTTCTCTGCCAGTCAAGACTCGATACCAGGTAGTTGGCCACTGTTGGCCTCCCTGATGCGAGTCCCCAGCAGTTGGGTATCGGTCAGCAAGGTCTTGTTCTCAGGTGGTCTCAGGTTCTCTGGTCTCCCTGAGACCGCACGCCACGATGTGTTGCTGGCTTGGCTAACCTAGTTCACCTTTGTTTTCTAGCCTATAGCCTGGTCGACCTAATAGGTAGAGCTTGTACTCTCCTCATTCTGAGGGTGGGTTCGAGTACTTCCCTAAGTCTGGTTACATGCGTAACCTGAGACGTTTTACACTGTGATTAACTCCTCATAGAGATATAACCAGATCAACATCACATTTGGTCTGTCTAATCTTAAGGCCTAAGTGATGTTAAATTGCGAACATCTTGAGTTTTCGCTGACATGCATGTTGCCCACTGTTCACTGTTTTTCTAAGGCCAACGGGTGGCGGTGAGCCCAGGTGCAAGGGCCCTTTCATTGCTGCTTGCAGCTTTAATTTAGTTTTGTTGAATGTGCATAGTGGGAGGATTTAACAGAACAAAATACCTTTTTGTTATAATGTTATAATAACATTTTTTTTCCTGTTCACTGAAGAAAAGTGAATGGTGCTTGCCCGAGCAAAACCTACCCCAATGATGCTATGGTGTTGTGGGTGGTTCCCAGGGTGTTGTTATGCAGCTTTAAAGATGTTCTGAATGGTTCTTACTGCTTAGATGCTATTGCCAGGGTGTTTTGGGTGGCTGTAAGGGCATTGGTTATTGGTTGCAAGGATATAGGTGATAAATATGCTTGCTAGGATATTGTGAGTGGTTGTTGGGGTGTTGCTATGCAGTTGTAAATAGGTTCTAAGTGGTTGTTAGAGCTTAGATATGGTTGCCAGGGTGTTTGTGTTGGTTGCTAAGGTGTTGGTGAGAGGTTTTTAGGATATAGATGTTTTCAAGACGCTCTTTAGGGTTTTGTGAGTGGTTGCCAGGGTGTTGCTTTGTTGTTTTAAATGTGTTCTGAGTGGTTATTAGCATGCAGTTGCAGTTTTGGAGGTTTTGGGGTGTTGTCAGTGGTGTTGCTATAAAATTGTTAAGGTGAAAGGTGTTCTGGTTCTCAGGTTGTGGATGGTTGCTAGGCAGTTGCTTACTGACTAGGGATGACAACGATTAAGCGACGATAAAATAATTGTCCATAATAATTTAATCGATAAAACTTATTGATGGTCGATTAAGCAAGATCATAATTAGAGTTAAGGGTGCTCCAATAAGGATTTTTGAAGCAGATCACGATTACTGATCACTGGAAGCAGTACTGGCCAATACGATCATCGAAATAATGCAATTCTTAACAACAATGTATTTTATAAACGACAATGTATTTTAACAACAATGTATTTTATAAAAACAATGTATTTTACAAAGTATAAAAAAATTAGGAGATGAGAAAGTATTGACAACATATTCCATTCCCTCTCTTAGAGTTGATTAAGGAACAACTTAGAGCTTAACAAATATAGCATTGCTGTGAAATGACATATATAAAAGTATTTGAAATAATATGAATTGAAATATGAAATAATACAAATAAAATACTGAACAGTCTTTTTCAACAGAAAGTAATTAAATGTAAAATAACACTGCATAGTCTTCACTGTATAAATTACCTTATTTCTCAACTTTTTCCTCCTTCTTTGCAACTATACTCTCTCTCTCTCTCACACACACACTCACACGTGTTTGTTTTTGTGAAATGTGGGGACATTCCATAGGCGTAATGGTTTTTATACTGTACAAACCGTATTTTTTATCCCCCTACACTACCCCTACCCCTAAACCTAACCATCACAGAAAACTGTGCACACTTTTACTTTCTCACAAAAACTCATTCTGTATGATTTATAAGCCTTTTGAAAAGTGGGGACATGGGGAATGTCCTCATAAATCACCCTCTCCTTGTAATACCTATGTCATACCCATGTCATTATACACATTTGTGTCCTGATGTTTCACAAAAACATGCCCACACACGCACACGCACACGCACGCACACACACACACACACACACACACACACACACACACACGTTAGTTTTTGTGAATTGTACAAGTAGCAAGTCATTGCTACTGTACAAACCGTATTTTCTATCCCCCTACACTACCCCTACCCTTAAACCTAACCGTCACAGGAAACTGTGCACACTTTTACTTTCTCACAAAAACTCATTCTGTGTGATTTAAAAGCCTTTTGAAAAGTGGGGACATGGTGTAATGTCCTCATAAGTCACCTCTTTTTGTAATACCTATGTCATACCCATGTCATTATACACATTTATGTCCTGATATGTCACAAAAACGTGCGCGCGCGCACACACACACATCTCTAAAACTTTTATCCTTTTAGCCTCCCTCTCTTCCACGCCTGCTCTCCTTGTCTTCTCTGGTATTCTGGCCCGGTTCATAGAGAATGTGGCAGAAATTCTTTTCAATTCATTGTTGGGGTCACAGGGGGTTGGGGGTTGGTGGATGCCTGTGTCTCTTCAGTGCTCCTCACTGGCCTCGAGTCTACCAGTCTCCTTCTGGCTGCTGCTCTGGAGTTAATTTCCTGAAGCAGCAGGGAGATGGCCAGGCAGCTGGCAGAGGGTGACGTCTTTCTGGGGCCTCAGGACAGGGATTAGCTTGGGCCCTGCTGGTACAGAGGTGGAGAGGCCTTCCGCAGCCCTGCCCTACACACACAAACATGTACACACACAAACACTCCTGGATTAGGTACAGCTCCAGTTGCTGTAGACTCAGCTCCTTCGAATGTTCTGATTGTTGTCACAGAGAGCAGCATTTATGAGAGCTTGCTCGGCCAGATGTTTTTCATAAACCCACTGATGAGTTGCAGGGTTTCAGGATATGTCTGGAATATCTAGTTAGGCATCCTGGGAAGAAGGGATTGTTACTCAGAAATGTAAATTCATGTGGTTCCAAACCAGTGGTTTATTTCTTCTGTGGAACACCAACGGAAATGTTTAGCAGAATGTCCAATCTACACTTTTCTAATGAAAAGGGAAAGGGGATTGTGGAAACCTGTGGTCACTGTTCACTTTCAGTGTACGGAAAATAGCACCTTAAAGAAATAGTTCACCCAAAAATGAAAATTATCCCATAATTTACTCACCCTCAAGCCATCCTAGGTGCATGTGACTTTCTTCTTTCAGCCGAACACAATCAGAGATATATTAAATAATATCCTGGCACTTGCTGTGCTTTGTAATGGCATTGAATAGTGCCTGAGTTTCTGAAGCTCCGAAAAAAAAAATCCATCCATCCATCCATCCATCACAAAAGTAATCCAAACAACTCCAGTGGGTTAATAAATGCCTCTGAAGTGAAGCAATTGGTTTTTGTAAGAAAAATATCCATATTTAAAACTTTATGAACTATAATCACTGACTTTTTGTGCATTCACGAGAGAGTCAAGTTCCAGCTGAAGTGTGACCCGACGTATGATGTAGGACGTATAGCGTAGGCATAGCGTAAACTTGGTGTTAATAGACACCTCTTGCAAAAACCACAAAGATTCGATCACAAAGATGCGGGCAAAAAAAAAAGGTCAGTAGTTTAGTGATTCATAAAGCACGGCTCACACAGAAGCCAATTTAAAACCAAGCTGCTTTCTGTTGGTCAACATGGTGAATTTACATGACCAAGGGTTAGTTCACCCAAATGAAATTTCTGTTATTAAGTACTCACCCTCATGTCGCTTCAAAACCGCAAGACCTTCGTTCATCTTCGGAACATAAATTAAGATATTTTTGATGAAATCCAAGAGGTTTTTTATCTCCCATAGAAAGCAATGAAATTACCACATTCAACTTCCAGAGAAGTAGTAAAAACCTTGTTAAAATAGTCAATGTGACTAGAGTAGTTCAACCTTAACTCTCTGAGGTCTGAAAACGCACATACGCGTTTTGCAGGTTTTTTTTCACATTGCAGTAAAACAGACTTAAAATACTCCGTCATTTTTTGTCATAGAGACATAAGTAATATATCAATTGAAACTATAGAATGTCTTCTTTTATTTGTATACACTCAGAGTAAAAACAAAACGTTGTGCTTTTTGTAAAATAAAGAAAACTAACATGATGCGTGATCTCTCGTCTCCCTCTGAACGAACTCCAATCTGATAGTTCTCAGAAAATGAACTGTAACTTAGTGAATACAAATCACAAACAAAAATTACACTTATGTCAAAAGAAACGTTGAAATGTCAGGTTTTAAATCGTGTAAGTCAAATCGAAAACAAACATTCTGTTTATGTAATCTGTATGAAAAGAGAGTCATGTCAGAAGTCCGTGATTCAGCTCATTACCCGCTAATGCGGCCACGCCCACGGAGCGAGCGCTATTCAGACGCAAATTCAGTCAATACATGCAGACATAGTTTCAATCGTGTATTTATTATCTTGAAAAGTGTTTATCTGGGTGTTAAAACCATGGTTAGCGACCTCTGGAAGACATGCAGTTAGTTCCTCTTTACTTTTCTTCTATAGATGAATTTTAGATGAGTTTTTGTTTCTTTAGCGCCCTCCGGCTGCAGTATGAATTGAAAACACCATTCATGGAATAGCCTCTTCTTCTTTAGATAAATTTGTGGACTAAAAATGTACAGAGAGCGCCCTCCGACTGCAAGTATGAATTGAAAACACCAGCGCTCATAGTAATGACATTGAATATTAAATAAATATAACTCCTCTGTATAGAAAATTGGCATAAACATATGAGAATCCAATATTTCTCCAAATGTGCATGCTTTTAAACTAAAAGCCTATATTCAGACTCTATGCATCACAGAAATACATCATATTTTAAAGTATAATATAAAACCATTACTCTATATTGTAATAATATTTTTCTGTATGTTTCATATACCATGATGAGCTTGAGACATCACAGAAGGTTTTTTTCACAGCCTACCTGACTGAAATGCCTCATTAATATGCAAGTCATTTCAGCTCATTGCTATTCAATTCTTTTGTCTTCTCAGGTGAGAATGAGCCATTATTCATCATTATTCACGATGATTCACGCCTCCACGCATACTGTGTTCCTTGGCAAAAAGTGTCTTACAAAAACTAAATCAATATATTGTTATAAATGAAAGAGTAGTCAGCATAATTTTTACATAATTCTGAAGCAAAAACTCTAGTCTACAACCTCCAATACCCTAAAGTATTGTAAACACAGATTTACTATACTTTTTTTGGCCTTATTTCAGTGACTTAAGTTTTTTGTTTTTTCAATAACCACGCATAAACGTTATTCCTTCAAAAACACAAACATGTACATACATGTTCCTCACATGTTATTGTAGCCTAGTTTGTGCTGAATACAGTGTAATGACACTTGTGTCATTTTTATGTTTATAAACAACTGAAAAAAGCACAAATGTCAGGGCATGTCAAAACTTCTCCAGGCCCCAAATCAGCCTCAGACTCCAGAGGGTTAATGTAATTTTATTAAGGGACAAGAATACTTTTTGTGCACAAAACAAAACAAAAATAACGACTTTATTTAACAATTGTTCCTCTTCCCTGTCAGTTTCCTATGCAGCTGGCTCAGTGAACACAGTGCAGAGCTTCCGTGTTTTATGTCAGAACGCCGACTTTGTATTGACTGAACAAATTGTATCCTATGCGTGGGGCGTAGTTAGGCCTCCACTCATGTTAGAGAGTCGTCATGATGAGCCCTCCACTCCTAGAGCTCGGCCATCTGCTGCGAGCATCGTCAGGCATCCTCTCGCTACAGAGAGTTATTTTATTTAGGCCTCCGATCGCCAGAGCTCCGCTAGGACAGCATCTGTGTGTTGTAGGCTCTCTGTGAGCCTCCTTACATGGTATCCTATGTGTGGGGAGTAGTTAGGCCTCCTCTCACTTTAGAGAGTCGTCATGCTGAGGCCTCCACCCCTAGAGCTTGGCCATCTACTGCGAGAGTCGTTAGGCCTCCTCTCGCTTCAGAGAGTTATTTTATTTAGGCCTCCGCTCGCCAGAGCTCCACTAGGTGTTGCACCTACAACCTGTTGCAGGTTGTAGGCTCTCTGTGAGCCTCCCTACATGGTTTCCTATGTGTGGGGTGTAGTTAGGCCAACTCTCAGTTTAGAGAGTTGTGATGTTTATATTGTTAGGTATATTGTTCGCCATAGCGCCCTCTAGGGGACGCAGTGCAAGCTCCCATTCAAAAGGAAACGTCTCAGGTTATGCATGTAACCATTGTTCCCTGAGAAGGGGAATGAGATGCTGCATCCCTTTGCCATGCTTCAGGTATTCCTGCACATCTCCCTCAGACAGAAGTGGATTGCGTATTTTATAGGTGCCCTTTTTTACCCTTGGCTGCACCCTGTTGTGACGTCACGGGCTGCCGCCTACCAATGTAAAGTTTATGTCGTGTTTAGAATCATGCTTCAGAAACTGGTCTGCCGAAGGCATTCCCCATAGCAACCTCTAGGGGATGCAGCATCTCGTTCCCCTTCTCAGGGAACCATAGTTACATGCGTAATCTGAAACGATTTTTGACTTTATCTACAAGTCATTATTTTTGTTTTCTTTATGCTGAGTTAATTTTATTATACTCTTGGATCCCTCCCGCTCTGTCCATCTCTGTCTTTGGCTTTCTTTATGTCATTCCACTCTTCAGATTTTCTCCTTCTCTTTGGTCTAATTGTTTTTTTTTATTCCACTGTCCATTTATGTAGGTTCACAAAAGCCTATTTTATTGTTGATAAATAGGTTTATAGTGCATTTCAGTGTATTTTCCATTGGGTTCAGTGTGCAAACATTCACCTCACTCAACAGTTTTTGCTGTTGTGGCTTTGTCCATCACTTCTCGTCTTGCTGTAGCACCCCTCACAGCGAGTCTGTATCAAAGAGCTGTGAAGTATGACATTGATGTTCAATGATTGATTAGAAACAGAGGTTGATTCCAACCCCCTGCCCTCCCTCCCCATCTCTGCAGTAAATGGATCAGGTAATGTGTGTGTGTGAGCCGCAGTCATTATTGACAGTTAGAGAGTTGATATGGTGAGCTGTATCCTTGTCATTCAGAAGCTCTTGTCTCTTATCCAGCTGAAGGAGGGAGTGTCAGGCCATCCATGTGTTGTCTTCATTGGATAAGAGCTTGGCCCTCATAATTGCTGGCCCTGGTGTGCCAACACTCACTTAGCTAACTGAGCATCTTAAAAGAAATCGATTAGCTAAGAAGTGAGAATGAACCTAGCTGTGTAGAGGGAGCAGACGTTTGAAAGAAACATCTTTTTACCAGGCAGTCAGACTATCTGTGATTACATAGTAAGGACGTACAGTTTGAACCAGGGCAAGCCCTGCTTGTGCACCAATCAATGCCACAGTTATCAACTTGTACAAGACAATTCTGTACAAATGCATTGAAGGTCACAGTGTTACTCGTATCAATTGTTTATTCTCGATTTCTCTAACCCAACTGTTTTCAGAGTAGATGCTATATATAGTCTGACACAAAAGTGAATAAGCTCAATATGTGAGAAATAATAGATTGTGGGCTTTCAGTAATTTAATCTTCACTTGTGGTATTCATGTGGCCTTGATGGTCTTAAAATGCTGTGTAATTTGTGCTATTTTATTATGTAATCAAATCTGGAACTACTTCATAGATAGTAGGGGTGTAACGGTACACAAACATGATGGTTTCGGGTACGTACCTCGGTATTGAAGTCACGGTTCGGTACAGCAAGGGGGAGAAAACTAAACATAAAATTGCTTATTTTTCTTCTTTTTTATTAAACTGGTTTATTGAACAAATTGTGTCAATTACAATTAACATGTATGTCTGTTTGTGTTTAGTCTATCTATGTGTTCATGATTTAGTTAAATAAAACTTTGTGCGCATTCTTGCGAGATTCTGATCTACTTATAAACCAATGTCAATGATAACGATTACGATCACAGCTACATGCTAAGAAAGAGTTATTTTTCTGTGGCCATGGAAAATATCCTTTCTGAAGAGTTGATAGACGATCAGTACTGAGTGTTCGCTTTGTGTAAACAAACAAACTGCCTGTAGCCAAAAGCTAGCTCTTTAGCAGCCCTACAGGTATACAAGTTAAAGCCCTTTACATCAACCGTTAGCTGTTAGAATCCGACTAACACTTAGATACGGTGTGAGTGTAATGTGTAAACCCTTCCTCTCTCTCTGCCTCTCCTCACTCGGTTTCAGCTCTCACGTACTTTTCTGTCTTGGTTAGGTTGGTCCTTCTCCACACTTTGGTTTTGTGTTATTTTATTTTGACTTTAGGCCCCCTCTATTTTTATTTTTATTTATTTATTTACTTTGGTTTTAGCCTGAATATCCCTATTTGGCTAAGTTGAATGTAATTAAAATTTATTTAAATCAATTGGTTTATTTACCTTTCCTTTTAGTTTCCCAGAGCTATAAGGACATTCTACTTTTACTTTTACCTTATTTTAGTTAGCTTACCATCACCATCTACTCTCTCTGTATAGGAATACAGTAGTTCTAGCAACTGTTGTTTCCTTAATGAGGATACAGGTTATTAGTAGCCTAATTCCTGTTTCTTTTCTACCCCTCCTCACTCATCAGTGCCAGGCTTAGTCCATATACAGTTTCTGTTCAAACGCACTGTAGGCCCCCAGAGAGAATTCATTGACAAATGTGCTTAAATGACTGAACATGCATTTCCCCAGTACATTTTGTGTATTATTACTGTGTGTATGTTGTTCTTTTGTATATTGTATAGCGTTATGCAATTTGTTTATTGTTAGTGTTATTGTATAGTGTTATGTCTGATAATAGAATTACTAGATAATGTAGCCCATCTAGGTGGTGTTTCATAACAAAATACTCATCGTTTAATAACTCACACTTTGGTGGACATCACCATCTCTTAGAATGCATTGTATGTTTGTTATATTTATCAGGGTATAAATGGACACAAACTACCAGCTTACTCCTCTCTTGCAAATGAGTTCACTTTCAAACAAAGAAACATTTCCTGCTTGGAAATTGCACCTTTCTCATTGGTCAAGCCAAAACTCAAAGGTGTGAAGGCTGTAGAGGTAAAAAAGCCCCCACGCAGATCGCCCTGCTCTCTTCTGGTCTTCTGCCTTTGTTCTTGCTGTTTCCAGAGTCCTGCACGGGTCCTGTTTGATAAACCCACACCCGCCCTGCACCCGCAGTTATTAAAAGCACACCTGACCCGATATCCGACAGAAACACTATTTTTAGCCCGTACCCGACCCTACCTGTTTGACATAAAAACCGCGACCTGATCCACTTCCCGTATAGACAAAAATCATTTTCTCATGTAGCCTAACACAAGCAATAAAACCAACAGTAAGCATTCTATGTCACTGCATTTAATTAAACATTGCATTAAACAACACAAGTAAAATAATAGAACAAAGAATGTTTTAGTAGGCCTATTTAACTGTAAGCTAAAAGCTAGTATATATTTTAGCAGATTCACTCGCCGTTTAAACGCAGTTGTCTCTTCTGAAACTCAGCAGTGTTTACCTGGCCACTGGTCCTCTTTGTATCATCACAAAAAATATTCTAAAACTTTTATTCAAATTTTGAATAGCCTATATTAATGGCATAAAGCACGGGGCCATTTGAAAGCAACGGTAAAATGCACTGAATTGAGTTGGAACTGTCTTGGCTATTGGACCCACAGTTCACCCGTGCCTACCGCACGTCCGACCCGCACCCACACCGCACCCGACACGTAAATATTATTCCACCCGTTACATAAAATTTGGCGGGTCACCCGTCGGATACCTGCAGGTACTCGCCTGCGTGCAGGACTCTGGCTGATTCTACTGACTGATTCTTCACTCAACGCATAGGATATTGATTACAACTTCAGCACCATCGGACTGAACCATCAGAAATTTCTCCTGGGACTGCATATCTGGATGCTCCTCAACAGGAAAAGGCATTTGCAAGTATTGTACATTTGAACACTAAACAACGATTTAGTATTGAGTTGTGAACCCCTTTGTAAACAAAAGTGCTTTATAGTGAGAAACTGATGGTTCTTCCAGCTTGTTAAATGACTCTTTTCATAGCTCCTTTCCCCTGTTATGCTACGGTTCAATTCATTTCAAATCTCTCATTTTCGAATGTATGCGTGATTTGTATGTCTGTGTGTTTTTAGTCTAGCTATGTGTTTGTGATTTAGTTAAATAAAACTTTGTGCGAATTCTTGCGAGTTGATTCTGATTTGCTTATAAACCAATGTCAGTGATAATGATTTCGATAACAGCTACATGCTAAGAAAGTGTTATTTTTCTGTGGCCACGGAAAATATCCTTTCTGAAGAGTTGATAGACAATCAATACTGAGTGTTTGCAGGCCGAACAGATTGATTGTAATATTAATTCAGCTACATTGTTATTTCAATTAACTGATTAAAATATTTATAATTAATTAAATATTTTGAGCTAATTTGCAACAGTAGTGTTTATTTTTTTCACATTTTTCTCTTGAGTAGGACAGTTACAGAGAGAAGGTGATAGGAGAGGAGAGAGAGGAATGGGTTGGGAAAGGACCTCAAACCGGGAACTCTTCGGCATGCTTGAAGATATGTGTTGTAGCGTAACCCAAAAGACTATGGCTCTGTCATTATTTAAAATTTTGTGAATTAGATGTTCACTATACATGCAAATATGTGAACTTTTATGAAAGAAACTGATGATGATGCAATGTGACAGATTTCCAAATTACTGTGTGTTTCAAAACTGAATTATATACACACAGCATGTCCTGTCTTTCCTGTGAATAATTTGGCAACCTCATGACTTAATTTCTGTGTGTTTAAGAGGGGCAGACTGGCCTGTTTTACACCCTTCTCCTCATCAATGGTACCTTTGTGTGGTTCTGGCTTTGCCTCTGCTCAGCATGGGTCCAGAGAGAGAATGAGAGATCAGGAAAGAAGTAGAAATAACAAGAGAGAGAGAGAGAGTATTATACAAACATTGCTTTTCAAGGCTCTTTCTGATGTACCACTGTGATTTTGATGTGACAACAGCGACATAATTTCCTGCATGATTTGTGCTATGTCTTTTTTTATGGTACAGTGTCACTGGCTAACTCAAAAATGTAACAAATAGAAAGTCAAGTCATCTTCATTTATATAGCGCTTTTTACAATACAGATTGTTTCAAAGCAGCTTCACAGTGATAATAGGAAAATTAATGGACAGAGATTGTTTTGGCTTTACGGCAGCTCTAGGAAAAAGTTATTTAATAGAAATCTAATAAAAAGAGATGCACAAGACTGTGTAATACAATGTCATGGCTTCATCACAGATCAACAGTCGGTACATCGACCAAGAAGCACATCCTTTTGTGACAGAGAGAAGAAAGAGAGATAAAAGCAGTGAGAGAGCCTCATTGGGAGCAGGTTTAGGAGAGTTTAATGCCTTGTCTTTGGAGATATAAGGATTGATTCAGGGATGTCAGTAATGTTCAGGAGTGTATCTCATTACATTAACAGGGAGGATGGAGAGGGACTTGAACTAATGATCTGGGTTGAATAGCTGAGCATGATGAGGCTGACTGAGAGAACATCTTGTCATTCTTGTAGTTCTGTAAAGCGTGTGGGAGTTAGCAATAGTAACCAAAGGGGCTTTGCAAAGGGTCAAATTTGGTCCAACCTAGTCAAAACAGGATAATGCCTAATCTCAAACACAAATCTCCATATGCTTCTAGGGACGAGAATCATAAACAATTTAATGACTAATTTATGGTTCAGATGTGTCTAAATTCATCTACTTTCTAAATGCATGTCATCTTATTCTGAACAATTCATGCATGCATACATTTCATTTGTAAAAAAATTGGTTTTAAATCATACATTTATTTACATAAATTCAATAATTACATTTGATTAAATTTAAATGAAAACTTTTAAGCAATACATATTACAAAAATTAATTGTAATTCCATTGCCTATAATAAAAAAAATGTTTTAAAGTCTTGAAAAAGAAAGCTCTTTGCACAGGAATCTGTTTCCACTGTCAATGCTGTCATGTTTTTGATTCGCTAAAAATAACTGGCTCACAATTTGTTCTGTAATTGGACTACACTGGTTGTGCTGTCTGTTCTTTTGTTTCGTTTTTTTATGTATGTCAGATCAGACCGATGTCCTTTCTAATCTGGTCGGCTTTTTTGTGTGTATTTTTAGGCACTAACTTGCCTGTCTTGCTTGGTGTCTCATAGTCTAATAAAAAGATTTGGTTCAGACAGTTGGATCAAAATTACCATTTTCTATCTGCTCAGAATCTTTTAAGTGTTTCTAAGTTATAAGAAAATGGTGGATGCTTCAAAGCGCATTTCAAATGGATTATGATACACATGATTATGGCAGTTAAAAAGTTCAGAACAGTGACTAATATATCACAATAATCTTTAGCAGGTGTGATCGTCTTTGACTGGAATTAACTCAGAAATTAAAAATGCAGGGATTTTGTGTTAAAGACAAATTATCTTCACTGAAGAATTTTACATGTGTGAGATGACTTTATGAGTCACATATGGAGCTAGTTGAACAGGTCAACAGCAATTTGTGTTATGCTCTGCTTTTTCTTTGCAAAGGAGAAATTCTCATGTTATTTAATGGTTTCAGATTTGCAGTTTGGAATCCTGATTGTCATACTATTTTTACAAGGTTTGGCTGGTAGGTTGGAATTCTGATTGTCACGGTGGCTTGTGAAAGGGGCCTTATGTCTGAAAGAGGCAGCTGAGAAACTGTAAGCATCAACAGCTGCACCTTCAAAGGGCTGCAGTGTGTTACAGTTTCACCCAAAGCTGTCTCCTTTCACGCCGAAGCTCAAACATTCATCAGAGCAGCACAAAATGCTCAAATACCTCTGCTATCCAGCAACAATTTCCTTTCTCTCCTCTTTGTCTCTCACTGCTTGGCCAATCATAGAATTTGTCTTTCTTTACTTGCATTTGCTTGTTTAAATTATTCTGGTTTTAGACTTTACAAAGGCACCCGAAGGTTGCCATCCAACACAATACATCAGAGGTTCCTGATTTTTTTTTGTCATCTGAACCCCTTTGATGTAAGATATACTATACTTACTCTGAGAGTTCATATTTCAATAATTTAACAACACAAGTTTTTAGTAAGTTTTATTTTAATTTGTTTTTGTTTTAAAATTATGTATTTTAATTGTAAATTTTTATGATCATTAGATTTTTATTTTTACAATTATTATTAATATTATTATTATTTTCATTAAAAGTAGTTGGTTAAAGAAATGCCCTTTATATAATATACTGAATAATGAATACTTGAATGAAAAATTTTCATTTAAATTTAAGATAAACTAGAGCAAACAGGACTAAACTGTTAACTCATGACTGTTTATGTGGCTGTTTACCAGTTGGCCTGTAAGGCCTGAAAAATCTCAGCCGCACAGTCACTAACATAGGGGATGCTGCTCAACTTTATGCAGCGGCATTTCGCCGTCATTGATAAAGTGCTTAGTAGCGAGCAAATTAATGAATTTGGCCTGACTGAGAGCAGCTTTCTCATCAGGGCGGGGGATGGAAAGAGTGAGGAGTGGGGGTAGATGGAGGGGTAATCCCGTTCCGGCTAAACGGCTGATCCTTCTCATTCCTCAGATATCAAATGTCAGAAGTTAAATTAGCCTGCTAGCCCCTGATAGGAGTTAACATGCTTTTAAATGCGAGGGGAGTGGAAGGGGGCCAGAGAATTCCAGCCCCTTTGGGATGGCAAGCAGGTGCCTTTGAACTGTCTAATTATCCTGCTCCCGTTAACTGTCTTAATAAAGCCTACACCGACCCAGTCTCGCTAGCTTGAACATCTTTACCCACAATCCAGTGATGCAGATCAAAACAGAGGAATTACAGCTACAGACATAACACAGTATCTATAAATATTATTGTTTGTCGATGTTCCAAGGTCCAGCTTTACTGCATTTATAACAAGTCTGCTGTTCAGAATAAACATTAAGATATTTTCTTGACCTTTTACTGTTTTAAAAGCCTTGTGAAAAGGATGTGGTCTGGGCTGAGTGTAAATTTTAGATAGCTGATTTGTGGTGAGCTGTCCATCTGAGAGCCTCAGGCTTGGCCCTGATCTGTGTGCTGAGTGAGTGGAGGGATATGCTAATGGTCAAGCGCAGCAGAAAGCTGGCATACGCACGGGCCATTCGTCTCAGTCCACCCAAAGCAGACCAGCGTCTCAGCCAGCCAGCATTTAGTTTCTCATCAGCAAGCAAAAGAACTCAAAGATAATTACATCCTTCATGTTTTGATCCAATGGTTCTTGGTAAATGCTACAAGGCTACTATCTTAAAATCCAATGCCACATTCATTTTCAAAATGTTTTACAGAGTTTTTGTCTGCTAGAATGTTGAAAAATGTTGTTTATTTTTAAATTTTGTTTATTTTTTTATTTTATTAATTTAAATTTTAAGACAAGATTTTTCACATTTGGAATATAACAAAATGTAAATGTGGTGATTTTCAAAGTTCTTCAGCCTTGTAGATCAATAGCAAGCCAAAAGTATCATGACTTGATGCTTTTAACATACTAGTTCTCATGCACTGCTCAGGAAAAATGGAGCCATTTCCTGCTTTCAACACCTTACCTGGGTTTGGTCCATACCTGCTAGTACCAATCACACTCCATTATGTCCTCTGATCAAGGCCTGGGAATGGCTGGTCAAATGCTTTAGCAAAGTTTGATGTGAGTATGGGCACTTGCATCAGCGGCTGCAGAGAAAAGGCAAACTCTGAATAGCCCAAATGCACCATTGTCCCCCCTCTGATAGCACTACCCATTCCGCAGCCAGCACGTGCTTTCTCCAGTACAATCATGTGCTCTTGAATGTGTCTGAGTATCGAGACCGACCTCTCAGAATGCTGGCGCTACAGCCAGAAGGCTGGGGGAGGAAAGAGATGAGGTTCCTGGGGAGCTTTCAAGCTTCTCTGTGACGCTGATTTGAGGTGAACATGGAGAGAGGGAAGAGGACTTGTCTTTGATACCTTGCATCCGAGCTTCCCACCACTGCTGGGAAGGGAATCAGGGACATCCAGCATTCCCTTGGTCTCTGTAGAGGCCTAGCGGCAGAACATGGGATGCGGTGCATATGTGTACAACCAAACTGAGATGTGTGGAAGCTGTTGAATTTGCAAAGATGCTTATCAGGAGCTGACAGACAAATGACATAATTTACTCTCAATGCTGTGTTTCAGCACTGAATCACTTTGGGAAATACAAAATATGAAGCATTTCGCATCACTGAATCTTAAAATGACTTCCTCTGATCTTGTGTTTAGATCCCTCTAAATGAATATTATCATTTCCGTTTCTATTTTTACTCTCATAACCTGAATTGTGTGACTCAAGATATAACATTCTGTGATTTTCATTTGAAGATATAATCTGATTTTTCCGTTGGCAGTGCTTAGGCTTTATTTAGAAAGGGTGTAGCCATTCTAGAGCAATCTACAATTTGCAGCGTGCTTTTAAATCTGTTTATATTTCCTCTTTGCACCAGCTTTTGGTTTTAACAGTGCTGTTTTGAAATTTAAATCAGAATCATTAGCCTGAAAGTATTATGAGTATTATGGTCATTTGTAGTCCTTATAACCATTCATTGATAGTTTTACAAAATAAAGATATTTGTATGTCACAATTTAGATTTTTCTTACTTTCTTATAAAGTGGGTTAAGAGAATGTATTTTAACATAGAAAAAATAAATCTTACATACTTCACCTTTAATATTTATATACTGTTTAGAAGTCTGTTTTTTTTTTTTAAACAATCTCTTATGTTTATCAAGGCTATGTTTATTTGATAAAAAAAAATACAGTAAAAACAGTAATAATGTGAAATATTATTACAATTTAAAAGAGCTGTTTTCTGAGCATTTGTGCTGCTTAATAGTTACTGTGATAATAATATAATATATTTATATAATAATATATTAATATAAACTGCGATACATGTTTTTCTGGATTATTTGATGAATAGAAAGTTCCAATGACAGCATTAATTCAAACTAGATTTTATTTTATTTATTTTTTTAAATATTTACTTTTACTTTTGATTAATTAATGCATACTTTCTGAATAAAAGTAAAAGTTCTTTAAAAAAAAAATTTGTCCCCAAAACGTATTGTCCCTAAAGTTTTGAATGGTAAATAACCCCTCAAAATAGTGTGCTGTGCAGATATTTTGCTTTGTTCTACACTGTAATCTACCCACCATTTCTGTATCACATAGATTATTGGCCTCCACAATGGGAAGTTGAACCCATCTTTGAGGATGTGTTAGTTTGGCTTTAAACCTCTCCTGGTGGGGGTTAAAGGATAAGTCTTTGAGAACCTTTTGCCTTCTTACTGCATGGGGAGCCAAGGAGGAGGAATATCCCACACACTTGTAGTAATCCTGTTGTTCTTCACTTCCTGTCGAGTTTGGTGAAACTGTCTTTTTCTTGTTCTCCCTCTCTCCTTTGGTATTTTCTGATCACAAACGTTTCTGTGGTCTTTAGTGCAGGTGCCAGGCTGACGAATCAGGTAAGCCTTTTGGAGAGGTGCCGTTATTATATGCATGCCAAGGATAGGAATATCTGCATCCTCTTTGCATTGTTAATTGCAGCTTCTTCGGCAAGTTGATTTGCAAGATAAAGAAATAAGGAGAGAAAAAGACAGAGGGATTACTTCACAGGAGGAGGAAGCTTTGAAGAAACGTTTTGTTGTTGTTGTTTTCTTTTTTTACCACAAGCTCCTCGTTCCTCCACTGTAACTCCCCACACATCAGCTCCACCACCACAAAAAAGGTTCCCCAGCTACACCAAACTCAGCTATTGACAACATACCCTTCAAACCATCTGCAGGTGGATATTCAATCTTAACCTTTTGCTTTCTCCATTTTTTTCCCTCAACAAAGCCTGCACCCTCACTGGAAACGGTGTGCAACACTGTGCAACTCTGACGTAAATGGCCTCTGTGCTACTCTGCTGCACATTGACTGGCATGAGCCAACCACTCAGCAGCAGGAGAGCCGGTTCAACTTTGAGCAGGGTGAGAGATGATTGGCATGCATCGAAAAGAGGGCAGAGAGCTAGAGGAAAATAAGAAGACAGCTCTGCCTTTGAGCTCACCCTTATACTAGCCTTATACCAGCCTTCAACTTTAGAGGCTCCCATCCCACAGCCAGAAACATCCCTCACTGGTCACAAGAACGAAGTTCTGACCTGTCATCACGAACTCTCTTGTATTTTTGGCATCTTGTGTGCTCTTTTCTGTCTCTTTCCTGCCCCATCTCTTATTTACAGTGATGAGGAATGTTTAAATAAAATTAGTTGGATATTTAACTAATTTAAGTGTGACA
Organism: Anabarilius grahami; assembly: GCA_003731715.1. NCBI lineage: Eukaryota > Metazoa > Chordata > Actinopteri > Cypriniformes > Xenocyprididae > Anabarilius > Anabarilius grahami. Next base: position 5,438,407 of record RJVU01059636.1, on the reverse strand, counting down.
ATAGCTCAGCTATTCTCTAAATACCTGTAATTTTTCCATGAATGTTCATTTTTCAATGTTTAAGTGAGTAAAGTGACATGTGGCCAAGTATGGTGACCCATACTCGGAATTTGTGCTCTGCATTTAACCCATCCAAGTGCGCACACACACAGCAGTGAACACACACACCCGGAGCAGTGGGCAGCCATTGCTGCGGCGCCCGGGGAGCAGTTGGGGGTACGGTGCCTTGCTCAAGGGTCTCACCTCAGTCGTGGTATTGAGGGTGGGGAGAGCGCTGAACATTTACTCCCCTCACTGACAATCCCTGCCGGACCTGAGACTCGAACCCATGACCTTTGGGCTACAAGTCCGACTCTCTATCCATTAGGCCACGACTGCCCCAAGTGTGTGTAGTGTATGGTGGTGTAGTGGTGTAGTGTATGTCACATTGCATTGAGCATTTTGCTTTAATGAGCGAAATTAAGCAATAATTAAACATTCTTTTAGAATGCCTTGCTCTCAATTAAGTTGGGGAAGTCTGATTTATTTTAGTGAAATTTTAATGACAAAAGAAATCTTTCTGCCAAAGTCTCACCAGTTGAATTGGGAAATATGATTTATTATAGTCAATCAGTTTGTTCAGAAAGTTCATTTAATTAATAATAATAATAATAATAATTATTATTATTATCAGGGCTTGACATTAACTTTTTTGCTCACCAGCCACTGTGGCTAGTGGTTTTCCAAAGTTACTAGCCACTCAGCATTTTCACTGGCCACAATTTTGCTGTTGGGAAATTACATTTTATATGATTAAAGTTGACTTTGGCATGCTTAAATTACTTGATTTTTAATAATTTTACTTGATTTAGAAGATTTAAAACCCTTTAAAACTTTCAAATGCAGAGTTACCACCCAAATCAAAACTATATGGTATATCAGCTGGTATGTACAGGTGGGCAAGGGGTGGGCAATATGAGCATAGGCTAATATGAGAAATTAATATGAGAAAAAGTAATTTTTGTTAGACAATATAAAAGAACAAAGAAGCAAATTAGCAAATTACAAAAACAATAGTAAATTAAAAAAAACTTTTTTCAGATACAGTAGGTTTATTTAACATGTATACATTTATTTAAAAATTTTTGTTGTTTGATTAACATTAATGATTTATTTGGGCTGCTGAATGCATGGTCGTAATATACTGATACATATTCAGTTATTATCCACCTGTTTACATCCACTTAAGCCAAAACCGACTGTATTCACCCGAGATACTCCACATGATGGGCATTTTGACATCGGTGCCTGCGTGTATTTGACTATTCAGGTGCCAGGAGAACTGATCGCGCGCACGACAGAGAGAGAGAGAGAGAGAGCGCACGCGAGAGAGCGCTTATGTTGTGTGTCATTTAGCGCAATTCCGCCTATCCTGCCTTCACTAACTGCAAGTTAATCGATAAAGAATTGTAATTGAATCTTGGCATTTCATTTGGCTGTAGGCTGAAATTATATTCAACTAGCCAGAGTGGCTAGTAGTGGGAGTGGCTGTCTTACCTGCCACAGCTGAAATCTACCTGCATTTGGCGGGTTGGCGGGAGTTAATGTCAAGCCCTGATTATTATTATTATAACACTTTTTTGGGGTACCTATGCAGAAGTCTCTGAAACTGAACAGTGCTGCTGTTCATTACTGTTTTTGATTTGGTTATATAAATTAGTTTTATTTTTCCTTACTTTTATTAGTCGTATTTACATTTCTCTTCACGTTTAATGCTGGCACATTAATTGTAATCTCCATTGTTTTTGAGACAAATAAATCCTGGTCTAATAAATTTTTATAAAAAATCAGCAACAATGAATAAGAAGATGTTTATGAAAAGTAGTTTTATATAATTTATCAGACTAGAATTTCATTTGTCTCAAAAACAATGAAGATTCAAATTAATGTGCTAAATATGTTGATACAAGATGAAAACACCTCAAAAAACAGTTCTATGAATGATTTATAATAATCTATAAAACAGTTCTCAAATAAAAAGTGAAGTGTGTAATTTCTATGGTACCAGCGTCACCAAATGATAGCAACCTGATGAGTACTGGAATTAGCCTTAAAGGGTTAGTTCACCCAAAAATGAAAATTCTGTCATTTATTACTTACCCTCATGCCGTTCCACACCGTAAGACCTTTGTTAATCTTCAGAACACAAATTAAGATATTTTAGTTGAAATCCGATGGCTCCATGAGGCCTACATAGGGAGCAATGACGTTTCCTCTCTCAAGATCCATAAAGGTACTAAAAACACATCTAAGTCAGTTCATGTGAGTACAGTGGTTCAATATTAATATTATAAAGCAACGAGAATATTTTTGGTGCACCAAAAAAACTAAATAACGACTTATTTAGTGATGGCCGATTTCAAAACACTGCTTCAGGAAGCTTTGGAGCATAAATGTATCAGTGTATCGAATCATGATTTGGATCGCATGTCAAACTGCCAACGGCTGAAATCACGTGACTTTGGCGCTCCAAACAGCAGATTCGATACGCTGATTCAAAATGCTCGGATGCTTCCTGAAGCATTGTTTTGAAATCGGCCATCACTTTGTAAGTCGTTATTTCATTTTTTTTGGCGCACCAAAAATATTCTCGTCACTTTATAATATTAATATTGAACCACTGTACTCACATGAACTGATTTAAATATGTTTTTAGTACCTTTATGGATCATGAGAGAGGAAATGTCATTGCTCCCTATGGAGGCCTCACGGAGCCATCGGATTTTAACTAAAATATCTTAATTTGTGTTCCGAAGATTAGCGAAGGTCTTACGGGTGTGGAACGGCATGAGGGTAAGTAATAAATGACAGAATTTTCATTTTTGGGTGAACTAACCCTTTAAAGCTAATGGCTTCGGTAGCCAATGTTTGTTTATGCTCTTGTTTCCGGAAGTCATTCGCTAGTTCTGCCATCTCAATGACATCATGCACTTTGTTACATCCAAACACTATACATTTAATTTCTAACTACTTATGTTTTGAGTAGAGAAAGGGAATTTACAGTTTCCAAAAAAAAACAAAAAAAGGTTTCTAGCAAACTTTATAATTCTTGCCCCAAAACGTAATAAAGAGTAAGGTAAAGATGGGAGCAGAAGAGATGAGGGCAGAAAAGAGCAGAGAGATTTTCAGAGGAAAACCATGTACAGAGGGAGATCCAGTTGGTTGAGAGAAAAGCCCAGATCACGACTCAGAGAAAGTGAGTGGAAAAAAGAGACAGAGATCAAGAGACACACAAAGAACAGGAGAGAGAGAGAGCCAGTCAGAGGGGGAGAGAGGGGGAAAGTTGGAGCCGAGTTGCGGAGTCTATTCCTGTGGTACTGAGAGCTGGTGAAATACTAGAGCCTGGGCCGTGTGCCTCTGATCAGGGCGGCAGTGAGCACAATTACCTTCTTTTCAAATCCTTCAGTGACACCACGGGAGAAAGGAGGACTTTGAAACTTGAAAGGCAGGGCGCTCGCTTTCAAACCTCAAACGCAAGCAGGAAAGGGCTCTGAAATTTGTTCAGTGCTCCCCATCCACCATTAGCTTGTTTCTTCCTTTCGCCTCCAGGCATTTAAGCGATTTTTGAAAAGATGTTAGGAAATTCAATCACTACAGAGAGAGAGAGGGAGCACAATCATTTTTCCTCTCTCCCCTTCTCTCTTCCCCTTTTTTGCACTGTTTTTTTTCACTGGAGCACGCTTTCCTCCCGGTCCACAGAGAACAAGCTTGCTGTTTTTGTGTCGAGGTGAATAGACTGGTGAATTTGTGGAGCAATGGTGGAGCCAAAAATGCAAAAGGAATAAAAGAATGCTGAGGGGGAAAAAAACGAGGAAATAAAAAAGAAGGGTTGATGGTCAGGCAATGAAAATCCTTCTCATCTGCCTCTTGACATGTGTAATCTCAACATCAGAGCCCTGCTAAGCCCAGAGTGCAGTAGCACACTCACCTTCATCTGAAAGTCTGAAGGAAACTTTTGAACTCTGCTCTGTAACACGACTCAAACGGGAATCCGTTTATGAGAAAACTGCCTAAATTAAATTGCTAGAGATCCGTCTGCTTTTATTGTCCCTTAGGAAGGAGAAACCCCAAATGAGTACTTTAATATCTCAGTTGTTTCTCCAATGAGGTTAAACTGAGAGCACCTGGAGACTTTTTCTAAAGTTAAAATCTGCTTTTCTTTTTCTGAGAAGAGGGCCCTCAAATGTTTCTCCTCTAGAGTTTCAGAAGAGACCTCAACAATGTCTCAAATTGTGCTCAGATTAGCCAGCTTTGGTATCCAAATTTTGCAAAGTCAAACATTTCCATTTGAACTCAAACACTGCTAGTCAAATTCAAAGACCAAATGATCTGTGCTATGATATCCAGATTAAATGTATAGCTTCATTCACTGTACTGTATGATAATGTTATAATTTTAGGAGAAACATCTGGGACAAAGTTGATACTTAAATTAGTGTGTGCACTTAAATACATTAAATTAGTGTGTGCACTTAAATACATTTTCTGAGCTTAAAAGGAGAAACCTCTGAGCAATGAAATTTTCTTTAGGGACAGCGAGAAGAACAGAGGTAAGAAATGTAATTTGGTGCTAGACAGGAGCATAATAATAAAGAACAGAGTGAATGAAGAGAGCTGAAAAGAGAGAGAGATTATCAGATATGTTGCTCCTTTACTGTCTGTTGAGTGAATCAAGAGGCTGTTGACCTCCTGTCTCTGAGTGTTTGCAGAGCCATTAGGAGCGCCACTGGGTCGTTGAAGAAGTACATGTCAATTAGTGTAACCCTCTGTTCTTGAGGATAGCAACTGGGGTGGGGTGGCACTTGTGCCACTATTGAGCTTTAGCCGTTGTAAATGCTGAAGGAATACAGGGTCTAGTGAAAATGAGGGAACAAAATGCCTTGATGCAGACTGAGAAATTTAAAATGATCTTTTAACTTATGAGCTTGTAAAATTGCATTTATGTCGTTATAATCCATTGTGAGGATCATAGCCCCATGTGTCTGGTTTCAGCCTCAGGACTGGATGGCATATCTCAGCTTAGTGGTTACCACAGTACTTATAGTACACTAATAAGACTTTGATGAAAGACCTTTGTGGTGATTATAGTCAACCAGCTGTGGTATCTGACTCAATTTGTCCCTTAGGACAATGACTATGTTTACAGAGTAAGGACTTAATCACAGAAAGGTGTTTACATGACACAAGCAAACTTCTTCACTACCGTTTGCATGCAATTTTCATTATTCTAATTATTCGCTAAGAATTGTGGTTCCCTATCAAAGGGAATTCAATGCTGCATCAGTTGCTGATGCTATGGGGACATGTTCTGCAGAACCTGGTGTCTGAGGCACGTGTGAAATCTTATTGGCCGACGGCAGTCCTATGACATCACATGGTGCATTACATGTCATCATTTTTGTTGTCTTCAGGAAGCAGCTTGTTTATGTGCTGTTAATGAGAGAAGTGTGTGTGTTTAAATAAAAACCCATCCTCACTGCAATTGAGTCCTCATTCTTCCACCACCCTTACCTGACAGATTTATCACGATTAAACCGCACGCGATTTGGCAAAGGCTGCGATTATTTTATGTGTAGCTTGTCAGAGTTGTACGTCTCTGTGATCAGTAGTAAATGCTTCTCCATCTGAAAGCCAGAGGGCGCTCTTGGCCAGGAACTCCAAATATGCCCTGCCGCAGAAGAAGATAACACACATCATATCGCTGTAGCTGAATAAACAGAAGATTGAAACACTTTGATTGATTAAACATGACTAATAAACACACGACTGCCTTATTCTGTTTAAGAAGCCACATCATCTCACAGAAGGATGCTTAACTCTCCTTATGAAGTGAGTTTGGAGTAAAAATGTTATTAAATGTTGTCTTTTGTTTTTCAAATGTACATTATAAGCGACTCTTACTCGTTTACAGATGGATTAGCATTTGGAGCCATACTTCATTGACAAGCTGCGCGTAAAAAAAATAATCGCAGCCTTTGCCATTTAATAATCGCACTAAGAATCATGTTTAAGCGATAATCATGTTTAAGTTCAATGTTATTTTTCGCATCGTGCGATAAATCGTGCAGCCCTACAACACACTGTGATCTCTCCTCATTACCCACTGTTGTACTGGTGAATCCGAGGGAGAGATATGCCTCGTCATATTTTCTTGTCATGAAGCTGACTACACTGGAGGTGACAAAGCAAACGTAGCAAATCCATTTGCCATTTGTGTTAAAAGTTGCACATGGCTTGGAGTATGTCAGAAATAGAAAGGGCATGCCGGAAATTTGTTATGTTGCATCGCTCTGTGCCGCATCCAGTGTAGACAGTATCACTAATTTTCATGGGATCTATTTTCTTTTATCACGTTGCACTGCTTGCATCTGGTTTAGACACATTGCTTTTGTAGTTGTGATGTTTGAAGTAGTTTCATTGTCTGCTTTACGTTTACCTGGCACTGGGAGTCCTTTCATAAACTTGTCCACTCTTAGTGCAGAACCATGCATCATTCATATTTTTACATGGCTCCCTGCAATACTCAATTCTGATTCTGCAATCGCACCATCTAGTGGTTTATTATTCCATGAAAACAACCGCTATAACTGATAACAGACCACTCAAACAATATTGTCATCTTAAGGTAAATAATATAAATAAAATATGTCAAATTAATATTACTTATGGGCCAAGTAGTCACATAATAAGTGGAATAATTTCACAGTGGTGTCTTGTAACATGCTGAGGAGGTTTCTTTTGCATCACAATCTGTGTTGTACATAACATCCCTTAGCCTTGCCTAGCCTTGTGATAGTTAAGTCATATTGTCCAGGCAGATTTCCCTGACTCTTGCCTATGGGAGCATCAATGAAAATTGACCTGGACTAAATTCGTCCTCTCCAGATGTATTATTACAGCTTTAAGCAGGGCTATCCTCCTTTGTGTATATCTGTATGGTGTGGAGCTTAAAGCCCTCCACAGTTATCAGTTGGAGTTTAAAGGCAGGGCTAAAAGACAAACAAGCACTCTCACCTGTCGCCCTCCCCAATTATTAGATTGGATCTTAGAGTAGTGTGGTATGTTCCCTTTTTTCAGGGTAGAATATATATACTTACTCTTCATCTAGAGCTTGGCAGATGTGAACAGAGTTGGACCAAGTCGCAGAACGACCCACTCTCTCAACTGTCGCCCTCCCCAGTCTTTGATATTGAATCTGATATTGAAGCAGGGCAGTGCTCCTTAAAATTATCTGCAAGGTTGAGCTTGACAGATAAAGTCTTTCAGTCACCCTAGTTCATCGACTGGGAGTTAAAGTAGGGTTGTGCTCCCTGGCAGGTATTAGAATCTATGAGAATAGAGCTAGACAAGTGGATTTCAATCAGGACCACTTTGGCAATAAAACATATATTATTGTTATTAATTTACAACATTTGGTTTGGCGGTATGGTTCTGTATGGGGGTTCAACTAGGCCTCTAATAACCCCCTGGAATCATCAGCATAGCATTGAAACAATTACTGTATAAATAATGCATTGAAAGATATGAATGGAAATGGTGAATGAGACAATGTTCGAGGACAGCTTGGAAGGCTTATCTTGATGCAGTGATCTGAAACAGAGAACAGACTGATGTCAAGGAGGGTTGGTTGCGACCTACGTGTGCCACGTATATATACACGTACCTTGATAGGAGAATCATTGTGATTGGAGATATTGAACAGCTGATAGTCAGCTGATGCTGAGCTATGCCTCCGTGGCCTGCCTGAACTAACGCTTGCACTAGATTTGAAGGTGGGTTGAGGCCATTCCCACACCAGTAGCCTTCCACAGCTTTATATTGGGGCTTAAAAGTGCAGTAAGCGATTTCTGGTTAAACGTTATTGAAATTTGAAATGACCAAAACAAACACGCTTCTAGCCAAAAGGAATACACCTCTATCTTAATGCCTCCGCCCCCACATTCACGTGCACGCTATACAATGCAGGCAATGACTATGTCAAAATCTGTTGTGCCTGCCGCCCCTGGGTATAGAGGTCAATCAATAAGTGAAAGCAATTTGTGTTACTATGATAATTTAGGTTGAATGTCTAATTGTTAATTAGCTCGTCTTTTTTTTCGATGGATTCTTCATCTCCTTCGATCAGTTTGAATGCGTTGTGTCCTGATAGCTTTCTGTAGTCTGATGTGAGCACTGTCCCACACCCCCTCACTTCTCCTGATCCAATCATCTGCTGCAGGTATGTTAGATGGCTCTCCAGACCAGGGGAACAATGGTGGTTGATATTCCAGAACACACTGGAATGGTGTTAACCCTGTAGAGGAATTTTGGCATACTCAGTCCATGAGAGAAACTCGCTCCATCTTTGCTGATCTTGACTGCAGTATGATTGAAGATAATGTCTTATTTCTTGATTTAGTTTTTCAACTTGACCATTGGCTTGGGGGTGGTATCCAGATGTGAGACTAGATGTTTGCAAAAGGCCCTCCACACTCTGGATGTAAACTGAGAGCCTCAATCGAAAACTAACATAATTTGGACACGTTTTATACCCATTGCATGGTCCTTTGTCTTAGGATATGTGGAAAGTATTGCTTGGTTGGTGGACATTAAGGTGGTGGATATTCATCCTGTTGAGCATGTTGAATCTCCTCCATAATGTCCCAACAAATTGGAGCAATGATTACTGATGAAGGCAGGGTGGGTTCAGGGTTAAGAGAAGTGTTAATGGGGTCATACCTTCTTGACAGGGCATCAAATTTGCTGTTCTTGGTGCCTGATATGTTACCATGAAGTTAAAGCATGTGAAAAACAGTGCCTAGTGAGTTTTTCCAGGATTTAATCTCTTTGCGTATTTGATGTACTCAAGGTCTTTAGGATCAGTGATCACCTGGAAAGGATATAGAGCTCCCTCAAGCCAGTGCCTCCATTCCTCTTGTGTAGCCTTGATGGACAACAGTTCCTTGTTCCCCACATCGTAATGTGACTCTGCTAGGGATAGTCTTGAACAGAAAGCACTGGGATGGAGTTTACCTGGTTTGCCATGAGAGGACAGTTGTGAGAGGACAGCACCTATACCACAATGCATCTACCTCAACAATGAAGGGTGAATTAGGATCAAGATGGTTATCTATGGGGGCTGAGGTGAAGCTGGTTTTGAGCTTGTCAAAAGCTACCTGGGCTGATTCATTCCACATTAGCTTCTTGGCTTTACCTTTCAGGAGAGCAGTGATGCGTGATGCTATGGTGCTATAGTTGCAGATAAAGTGGAGGTAGAAGTTGGCGAATCCCAGAAACCTTTGAAGTTCCTTAATGGTTGTAGGAGTTGGCCAATTGGTGACTACCTTGATTTTAATATGTGTGTATATGTATGTTTGTGTGCACGCACATATTTTCTCCTTATCTATAATGAAGTAATGTGTGGTTAGTGAGGTAGAGATATTATAAACTGAATGAGAGAATAAAAAGTACTGGTATTCGTTGTCATTGGTATCTGCAGATACCAAAGGTTGCGGTATCAATATCGGTATAAAACATGAATAATTGGTATCAAGCCATCCCTACTGTGAGTAGATGAAGATGTCATCAATGTAAACGAAAACATACTGGCTGTTGAGAAGTTTGAAAATCTCGTTGAAGAATAACTGGAAAACAGATGGGGCATTAGCAAGACCATACAACATGACGAAGTATTCATAGTGCCATCCTGTGTGGTAAGGAATACAGTTTTCCATTCATCCCCTTCCTTGATCCTGATTAGATTATATGCACTTTTTTTTTAGTACAACATGGAATCGAGATCACTGGATTTATATGGATATAAGAGAAAGACCACTGAATGAGCTCACCTTGACTCAATGAGATCTGTGCATCATGAACTGATAAACATGGATGTCCTTGTAGAGCTGTTTGTGAAGCTGTTTCATACTTATCCACCCACTTTGAATTGTGCACCACCCAATGAAAAGTTGGTCATTTTCCAAATAGATGTATGAAATAATTTAATAAACAATAATGATTATAAACATAAAAAACATGTTATCACACCATTACTTAATTTATTTAGTTAAAAGAATGATTAAATGGAAGTTTCCATGGTCAATTGTTGGCGATTTCATAGTTTTCCCTCTTCCTATAGGTGCATATCATAATGCTTGTCAAAATAAAACGTTAAATATGATTAGTCAGTTTCTGTTAGTCCCATCCACAATGTTATCTTTACAATGCAAGGTTGTAAAACATGTAATAGTGATTTGCACATTTGTGGAGCTGAATTTGAAAATGGTGAAGCAAATATCAATCAGTTGATATTTTAAAAAGACTAAACTGGATATCCCACGTTCTGCTGAAAGAAATCAAGTCTAGCAATGAATTTGGGTGATTCCTTTAATGCGAACTGACTGAGACACTTGATTATGATGAGTTTGTCTCTGTTTTAACCAGAAGTTCCCTTGTCTCAGACTAATATTGCAAGAGGACATGTAAAGGCAAGTACAAACATTTCTCAATGTTTATAGTTGTTAAATTCTAAACATTAATTCATAAAATGTTTATATTGACATACTTGATAGAAAAAGGAAGAGCCATTTTATCAATTTTTTCATTCACTGTAAAAAAAATATGATCAATACCAATCCAGTCAGAGCAGAGCAGGCTCACGGAAAGGAGGGATTTAGGCAAACTGAAGCATCGGATGAGTCGTTTGAGAGTCATTAAGAAATGTGGTCATGTGCAATGTATATTATTAGAAAATGAAAGCGTTTTTTTATTTTTTATTTTTTTTTACTTTGATGCTTGTAAACATGCTGTAGGAGATGTACAAAACAAAATTAAGGACATTTAAAATAGCATAATAGGGGCACTTTAATAGACAATTGTTGTCATTTAGGAATGAGATTGCATGGGTGTTCTAATTGAGATCTTTTAACGGTTTAAACCTTTTTTCTTTTTGTACCTGCATCAGCACCCCCCCCCATTGTCGCCCATGATCTGAAAGTAGACATCTTCAGGGGTAGACAGTAGATTTGTAATCTAATTTGTTGTAGAAATAAAAAGATAAATAAAAATAAACAAATAAAAATAAGTAAATAAAACAAAGACTTTGCATTTGTTTTTAAATCAAGTACATACCCCTCATATTTTTGTGTCGATTTTAAATACAACTTTCAAAAAATTTAGGAACAAAAAGACAAATGTCATATTTAAATTACATTTAAATAAAATAAAGTGTAAATTAAAATAAAATAAAATAAATATTGCAATTAATTAATTAATTAAAATTTCAAATAGTATCATTGTATTTAGGTTGTTTTTAGTGAGCACTGTTTCCTCCCTTACTTCCATACACCCA
>RJVU01059636.1:5385479-5426956 GCA_003731715.1 Anabarilius grahami | reverse complement strand
TGTCTGAGGATGGTAACGGGATGATACTTAAATCCCTTTATGTTAATATTGTGGTTTTATGGGAGCAGGCCTATTAATCCTGCTTTAACTTTATAAGTGCTATTATTCCCTCAATAAGATCACTGGCTATGCAGTATAGGATTAAAGACTTATATCGTAACTGATGCTGTCATTTTTTCATGGATCGAGGAACCTTGAATGCTCTCTATCATGACTGTTTGTGAAGTGTATTCCATAGTGATATGTGAAATACAATCTTTAATCCACACAGTTTTAATTGGTTTTTCCTAGCAGCGCAGCATGCTGGGCCAAGCACCAACCTTAGCTCCAGCGCTATGGGACATTTGGCGGCAGCTCCATGCCTCCATACTAGAGTTTTTAGAACAGAAAGATTTTAAAACAGCCCAGCATTAGAGCAGCACTCATCAGCAATGGCAAACTGCTAAACTCGGCCAAACTGGAGGAGGCTTACAGTTTGAGCTTAATGACCTGAGTCACAACCGCCCTCGCATGCCAAAACACAAGTGCTCCGTACCACCAGAACCCGCTGATACCATTCATTCTGTCAGAGCGGCTCTTGCAGGCTTTCCCAAGGCCAGCACTCTTTTTACTTTGCAAATTATAGTCTTGAATTTTGTCAAAATGTTGTGCTGTTTTTTTAAAGCGCTTTCAACCAGGAATCTGAGAAAGCTGCAAATATCATATGTTGGGCTTGCTTCTCTACACATGTGAGGGATAGTTCACATAATGACTTTTTTTTTCTTGTCATTACAAACTTGTATGACTTTTTCTGGAACAAACAGTAGCCATATCACCCTGTAGCCCAAGACTGGTTGCCCACTGAAGCTAAGCAGGGCTGAGCCTGGTTAGTACCTGGATGGGAGACCTCCTGGGAAAACTAGGTTGCTGCTGGGAGAGGTGTTAGTGAGGCCAGCAGGGGGTGCTCACCCTGTGGTCTGTGTGGGTCCTAACGCCCCAGTATAGTGATGGGGACACTATACTGTCAAAAAGCACCGTTCTTCGGATGAGACGTTAAACCGAGGTCCTGACTCTCTGTGGTCGTTTTCGAAATGTCCTGCGAAAAGAGTAGGGGTGTAACCCCGACATCCTGGCCAAATTTGCCCACTGGCCTCTGACCATCATGGCCTCCTAATCATCCCCATACACTGATTGGCTTCATCGATCTGTCTCCTCTCCACCAATCAGCTGGTGTGTGGTGGGCGTTCTGGCGCAATATGGCTGCCGTCGCATCATCCAGGTGGATGCTGCACATTGGTGGTGGTTGAGGAGATTCCCCCTTCAATATGTAAAGCGCTTTGAGTGTCCAGAAAAGCGCTATATAAATGTAAGGAATTATTATTATTATTAAAAAAGAAGACATTTCTGGACTGTATTTACTGGTTCTAACTTAATAGGGATCATCATGGGGCATCGTTAAGAGTGCACAAAAGTCCAAAGTCCAATCACTGTTGTTTAATTGAAGTTTCAAGCCATCTGACATACTGAATGCAGAGCATTAACAGGTGTATGTGATATTAGGTGTGTGGTTTCTATAATAAAAACAGAAAAATAAATAATCAGTTTACAGTAATAATGGTAAACATGTAAATCAGCTGAATAAACACGTGAGAACACGTGACTATATATATGTAAACACATAATCGACTATTAATATGCATGTGACCATCGTCTCATAACTACTTATCAATCCAGCATAATCTTCGCAATCCACATAAATATGGCTTAAATGGCATTTGTACAGTGTAAACAATAAAGTACAAATATAGAAAATATAATCCGTTTTCATTATTTTACTTATTCAGTGCTCATCGGAACACACGTGCAAAGATAGTAAACACTGTAATGGCGCTAGTCTTAGCTTCAACAGAAATACAGACACATTCAATATCAAAACGTTTAAACACAGAATACAACAATATCAATATAAACAAGGTTATGGCTGTCAATAATTCCCAAACCACCAATAAAAATCAACTTACTAAGCCTTTTCAACACATGTGCAGGGGCCTCATTTATAAAACTTTGTGTAGATTTCATCCTAAAAGTGTACGTACGCGCAAAAGTTAGATTCTGCGTACGCACAAAAAAAATCAGATTTATAAAACCATGCGTACGCCAGAACCTGCGCACAAATCCTTTTATAAATCCCAGTCAGTGGAAGATTGTGCGTACGTGCATCTCCACCCTGTCTCCTCCCCGAAATCACCATATATGGAGCTTACGACGCCTAGTTTTACTATGCATAACCTCATCTGCATATTATTTCCATACACATTCCCATTCACGTGACACCATGGTTAACACCGTCAAAGGTACAAAACAATGGAAAATATTAGTAATGGATTATAAATGCCATTTGTGCCACACATTATATTGATAAAGATAATCCAATATCCTCTTTATGTTTTAGAATAAATATATCAAAATATCCATAAAAACAAAATTATATAAAATACTTAAGATAAAGGTTTTAGAATAGAGCTGATTCATTCATTTCCACTGGCCAAATAGTATTTTAATAGTTTTGAACAATTCAAATCAAATTTATGCAGTTTTGCTGATAAGGTGAACATCTTTTAGGAAGTTTATAGGCTATTTTTAGTGGAAACAGATAGGCCTACTTATTTATTGCAGTGTAATCGTCTGTCTCAGCGCGTCACTCACAAAGTATTTTAAAAAGAAAACATGCGAATCTTACCGTTTTCCTCATATTATATCCTTCAAATAGTAATTGTTTGAAGATCCTTCACACGACATCAACACCTCCTGCAGCTGTGGTTATACAGTAAGATATTATCATTGAAAATATTCAAACTGGACAACGGACCGTTCTACCACCGAATCCAGCAGTGTCTTCCATAATATCGAAGTTAAGTGTGCATCACTGATCATCGTTCCCGCTAAAATATTAGGTCATAACATCTGCAGTGTAGTTTAAAGAGGAATTATTGTGCTCCCAGCGCTCCTCACTGTCATTAAAACAGTGTGTCACTGGAAAAGTGATCGAAAGTAGCACATCTACTATCTGAATTCATATCACTTTTGTTTAACTTCTGCGTAATGTAATTTCAGTGCTTATCGGCAATAGTGAAAGTGTAATATTAATGTAAATGTTTATCAAATGAAAACTTGTTTCCACGCGAGTTTAAATAATTATTTTATTTATTTAAACTGTTATTGTGAACATGAACTGTATTTATGATTATGACTCATAATGAGGATTTAAAGTGGTTTTCCTTCATCTGCCGTCAGTCCCTCAGCTCACCATCAGTGTCGCCAAACTGCTCTGTCTCCAAAATGTCCAAAAGTTTGTTTTTATAAATCACAACTTATGCGTCGGAACTGGCGTACGCACGTTTCCAGCCCCGTTTTGTGCATACGCACGCTTTATAAATGAGACCCCAGGTCATTTTATTTCCCTACAATTATAATGAATTGCAGCTTTCAAGCAAAAGCACCATAAAGTAATGTTTAATTTAAATGTTTAATTTACTTGATTAAAATAAGCTAAAGCAACACAATTCACTGTTCAATTTCACTATGCAGTTTAGGTAATATGTAAAGTTTACTTTCTATTTGTGTTTGTAGATTTGTGTTGAGAATACACAAATAACTGAAACAGGAGTCTAGTTCCCAGCATGCTTTGCAGGGGGCTAAATAAGGAGAGTAAATTATGATATTAACTGTTTATTTATGTGTTTTTGTACTAAATGATAAAAGGAAGAAACTAGTGTTTAAAGTTCAGTAAATGTTGGGATTTTGTGCTGAGGAGTGGGGCTTGTGCCTAGTTTGAGAATGGTTACATAAATCAATGCTGTATGTTTTTCACACTAAGAAAAAAAATGGTTCTTTTAAGAACCGTTCACTGAAAGGTTCTTTAAGAACCCAAAAATGTTCTTCTATGGCATAGCTGTGAAAGCCTGTATGTGGAACCCTTATTTTTTTAAGTGTTGTTTTTCCTACCAACAATTAATAAAAAAAAAGAAAAAAAAGAAAAAGTGTGCTGTTGCTAGTAGTTAAAGCTGCAGTCCGGCATTTTTCCTCTTTGTCGCCACCTCTGTTTGGAACCTGCGATTGCAGTCATATGCGGAATTATTATCTGTACGTGCGTTGTGCATCGGCACAGCTCGTCAGCATGGATGAATGTAATGTTTGCTGTCAGTCAGCACACCGGTGTGGATGCTGTACTTCGGAATCACAGATTGTAGTCTTGAAGTATGACCAAAGTTGCCTGGCAAGGCCAGACTAATATATCTTCTACAAGATATATCAGTCTGGTCAGTCCGGCCTCCGTCACTATTCGAGTCACCTCCAAACCGTACCGTGCAATCAGATTTGTTTATTTCAGTGACGCAAACAGCGTCACTCTAGTGCGGCGAAAGTCCTTTCAATATCAACAAAGATTGCGCACGGGAGACCCGAGAGTTTGTTCTATTCAGCCATGAATTCAGTTTTAAATGACCAAAAACACATTCATTATTTACTTTTCGCTGTTGACTCTCTTGTCGCTTTGCTAATGTCATATCCGCCCTTCTCTGATTGGTTTACTCCGCTTCCTGTTTGCTCGGATTTGCTCCGCCCTAGAAATCGAATTGATTCAATGGCCGACCAGACTCATCCGCTGGTACAGTGGTGAGGCTGGATTTTCCAGGCAATGACCAAAGTAGGAATTTTCATCGGAAAATGTCATCTAAACAAGTAACATGTATGCCACTTTTGTTCTGACCAACTGAGGGGGAGAGCATTAGCCTACAATAAATCGCACTGCCAATGGTGATTAAATCTAACGATCGCTTAGCTCATATCGCATCAAACCATGCAAATTATTATTGTTATACTTTGTTCTCAAATTGTTAATGTTAACAACAAAACCATTGTGTGACTATGTGTATTTAGTGTGTATTAGTGTTACCTGTAGATTTCAATTTCTGTAGCCACTCCTCACTCCACAGTCTTTTTGACTACGGGTGAATCTCCAGTTGTCACTGATGACTGTCATTTGGACCTTTCTGGATTATAATCCGCCATCAAAATGATAAATTTGATTATTTCAGCTGCTGTTAGAACAGACTATAAACGATCCGCTACAAGCAGCATCCTCACATGATAAAGCAGACTAGCCTGGACTCCTTTCTGTTTACAGACATGACGTAATGACGCAAAGACGAACTGCTGCATGCTCGAATTTCCTGCGGAAATCCACCAGGTCGCTCTTATTATAAAACATTATTACAAGCTTACCGTTGTGAATCGAGCTAAGATAAGGAGATAGTTTTGAACACTGGCTGGATATGTACTTGCTCAAAAATTGATTTTGGATCATTTTTAACCAAAAAAAGTTACAGACTGCAGCTTTAACTGCAAGAAACTCAAATTTCAATTAAGGCAGATGTCAAGATTTTTAGGGAATATCTTCAATATTTTTTGCCAGTCTTTAAAAATTTACTTTTATATTCCACTGCATAAAGAAAGTCGTACGAGTTTTGAGTGACACAAGGGTGAGTAAATAATGACAGAACAGTCACAGTCCCTTTAAATGACATCATCGGTGTCCTCATTGACCCCTACAGCTGCAGTTATGAACTGAACTCCTTAAGGTTAAAAAGCAGTGAGTGATGTTATGCAGCAGTGAAAGGGTATGGAGGGTTAGAGGACTTTTTCAGAGAAGTGAATTATGGGTTGCACCACTACTTATTCTAGGCTGAGAGGTCATGACCCAGATGGGGTCAGGTAATGGGTCATGTGTCTTCAAGAAAGATCAAGCACTAAACCCTCTAAACCCTGCAAAGCCCTGTAAACTTGCTTCTCTCTGCCCCATTTTAGACCACTGGAGACTGTCCCTGTGGGGTACAAGTCCAACTCTGCCCACCAGAACAGATTACTTGCAGACAGAGACATAAGGAAAGTACACCCCTTTTGGTGTGTGTGTGTGTGTGTAGGAAAGAGGCAGGAACAGTGTTAAAAGACTGGTATATGGAAAGAGAGGGAAAGAGAGAGAGAAGGCAGATAGCTTGTGGGCGTTGATACTACCCATGAGGCCATTTAATGGGCAGTTTGGAATGCAGGGAAAAGACTCAGCTGCCCTCTCCATGGGATTCTGTGTCTTTGAAAAAGAGAGAGAGAGAGAGAGAGAGAGAGGGGGGGAGAGAGAGAGAGAGCTTGTGGGAAATCCTTGCCTGACTGCTGCTGTGATGTTGAATGTTGGCCTGTTTTATTTCACAGACTATGGCAAGCACAGACACAGAGACACTCCATTGCTCTTGTGTGAAGCTGTGAACCTGCACATTTGCCTGGAAGAGGCCAAGCCCAGGAGGCTTTGCACATAAAACCCATAAAAAGCTCCCTAAAGCACACGTTAGCACTAACAATGCCTCCCTGCACTACTCGAAGACTTAGCGTGACCAGACTTGATCCACATATTTATTGCCGCTGTCTGTGGGTCTGTCTACCTATGAGTGTCTCTGTGTTTTTACATTTGTGTATCTGTAGCTTTGTGTGGCCATGAATTTTCCTATTGCAGTACTAGTTGATATGACCATGACAGATATTAGCATTAGCTAAGCTCAGACAACAAGCTTATGCTTTTTTCTCCACTTGTACATTGTTTGTTTGAACAAAAAGCTACTCAGGGCCTGATCTATTCATATTTGAGAGTTTGTATAAAAACTTTGTGTGTTTTTATTACATATGCTGATACAGTGGGTACGGAAAGTATTCAGACCCCCTTACATTTTTCACTCTTTGTTATATTGCAGCCATTTGATAAAATCATTTAAGTTCATTTTTTTCCTCATTAATGTACACACAGCACCCCATATTGACAGAAAAACACAGAATTGTTGACATTTTTGCAGATTTATTAAAAAAGAAAAACTAAAATATATCACATGGTCCTAAGTATTCAGACCCTTTGCTGTGACACTCATATATTTAACTCAGGTGCTGTCCATTTTTTCTGATCATCCTTGAGATGGTTCTACACCTTCATTTGAGTCCAGCTGTGTTTGATTATACTGATTGGACTTGATTAGGAAAGCCACACACCTGTCTATATAAGACCTTACAGCTCACAGTGCATGTCAGAGCAAATGAGAATCATGAGGTCAAAGGAACTGCCTGAAGAGCTCAGAGACAGAATTGTGGCAAGGCACAGATCTGGCCAAGGTTACAAAAAAATTTCTGCTGCACTTAAGGTTCCTAAGAGCACAGTGGCCTCCATAATCCTTAAATGGAAGACGTTTGGGATGACCAGAACCCTTCCTAGAGCTGAGCTATCGAGGGAGAAGAGCCTTGGTGAGAGAGATAAAGAAGAACCCAAAGATCACTGTGGCTGAGCTCCAGAGATGCAGTCGGGAGATGGGAGAAAGTTGTAGAAAGTCAACCATCACTGCAGCCCTCCACCAGTCGGGGCTTTATGGCAGAGTGGTCCGACGGAAGCCTCTCCTCAGTGCAAGACACATGAAAGCCCGCATGGAGTTTGCTGAAAAACACCTGAAGGACTCCAAGATGGTGAGAAATAAGATTCTCTGGTCTGATGAGACCAAGATAGAACATTTTGGCCTTAATTCTAAGCGGTATGTGTGGAGAAAACCAGGCACTGCTCATCACCTGTCCATTACAGTCCCAACAGTGAAGCATGGTGGTGGCAGCATCATGCTGTGGGGGTGTTTTTCAGCTGCAGGGACAGGACGACTGGTTGCAATCAGGGAAAGATGAATATGGCCAAGTACAGGGATATCCTGGATAAAAACCTTCTCCAGAGTGCTCAGGACCTCAGACTGGGCCGAAGGTTTACCTTCCAACAAGACAATGACCATAAGCACACAGCTAAAATAACGAAGGAGTGGCTTCACAACAACTCCGTGACTGTTCTTGAATGGCCCAGCCAGAGCCCTGACTTAAACCCAATTGAGCATCTCTGGAGAGACCTAAAAATGGCTGTCCACCAACGTTTACCATCCAACCTGACAGAACTGGAGAGGATCTGCAAGGAGGAATGGCAGAGGATCCCCAAATCCAGGTGTGAAAAACTTGTTGCATCTTTCCCAAAAAGACTCATGGCTGTATTAAATCAAAAGGGTGCTCCTACTAAATACTGAGCAAAGGGTCTGAATACTTAGGACCATGTGATATTTCAGTTTTTCTTTTTTAATAAATCAGCAAAAATGTCAACAATTCTGTGTTTTTCTGTCAATATGGGGTGCTATGTGTACATTAATGAGGAAAAAATGAACTTAAATGATTTTAGCAAATGGCTGCAATATAACAAAGAGTGAAAAATTTAAGGGGGTCTGAATACTTTCCATACCAACTGTATATTGTTATCACAGATCCTTATGTATTTAGGCCAGTGGTTCTCAACCACAAACTTCCAAAGAACCCGCAAGATGACTTAAAATAAGAAAACATTTATTATTAAAATAAAAGATGCATTAAAATAAGCGTAACACTCTGAGGTCTAACGGTCACGCCGGCGATACCACCGCGGTTTTTTTCTTACCAGTGTGAAAGAGACTCAAAATACTCCGTCGATGTTGCACATACAATTAAGAGTTATACACCATTTTAATCTGTGGAATATCTTCTTTTATTTGTGTACACACGATGCGTGATCTCTCGTCTCCCTCTGAACGAAGTCCAATCTGATAGTTCTCAGAAAATGAACTGTAACTTAGTGAATACTAATCACAAAAAAATTACACTTATGTCAAAAGAAACGTTGAGATGTCAGGTTTTAAATCGTGTAAGTCAAATCGAAAACAAAAATTTTCTGTTTATGTAATCTGTATGAAAAGAGAGCCATGTCAGAAGTCTGTGATTCAGCTCATTATCCACTAATGCGGCCACGCCCACAGAGCCAGCGCTATTCAGACGCAAATTCAGTCAATACATGCATACTTCGTTTCAATCGTGTATTTATTGTCTTCAAAAGTGTTTTGAATAGCCATATTTAGCGATCTCTGGCCTCTGTTAGTTCCTTGATTGTCACATGATATGCCTCTTCTTTTACTGAGGCATTTGTGGACAAAAGGGGCAGAGCGCCCTCCAGCTGCAAGTATGTATTGAAAACACAGTACAACACAGTATCCAGCGCTCACAGTGATGACTATAAATACTGAATAAATATTACTCCTCTGTATAGAAAATTGATATAAACATATGAGAATCCATCAATATTTCTCCAAATGTGCATGCTTTTAAGCATATTATGGTCAATGTAAGATTTTAAGAGTCAAAATGCGAAGCTTGAGTCTTAGATCTTTTTAATGATGTATAGTTTGTCAACTGCACATTAACATTTAGGCTATATAACAAATATAGTAGCCTATATGAAATGCCATAGAGGAAGGAATGTTCAGACGCTTTGCCACACAGATTTTAAAGTATATTAAAATAGAAAACCATTATTTGATTAGAGACTTGAGACTTTTTAAAAAAAATAAGTGTGTCCAATCTTTTGACTGGTATTGTAATCTAACATAGGGCTATACAAAATTTTCTTCACATCATGTGCGATAATACGTGCATGCATGAGATCACAAAAATCATGTTTTTTTTTGTCCATAGTGGACATTAATCCTGTTATCCGCATGATCACAGAGGGTTTTTATGCAAGTCATTTCAGGTAATTATTATGCGATTCTTTTGTCTTCTCAGGTGAGAATCAGCCATTATTCATGATGACTCACGCCTCCACGCATACTGTGTTTCTTGACAAAAAGTATCTTACAAAAACTAAATCAATATATTGTTATAAATGAATGAGTAGGCAGTATAATTTTTACTTCATTCTGAAGCAAAAACTCTAGTCTACAACCTCCAATACCCAGAAGTCTTGAGAACACAGATTTAATATATATTTTTAGGCCTTATTTCAGTGACTTAAGTTTTTAGTTTTTTCAATAACCACGCATAAACGTTATTCCTTCAAAAACACAAACATGTACATACATGTTCCTCACATATTATTGTAGCCTAGTTTGTGTTGAATACAGTGTAATGACACTTGTGTCATTTATGTTTATGAACAATTGAAAAAAGCACAAATGTCAGGGCATGTCAAAACTTCTCCAGGGCCCCAAAAATCCTCAGACCCCAGAGGGTTAAACAAATAAAACCAAGATGTAAACTGATATTATATTCTAGTTTAATGCCCTTAACAACTTTTTAAGCACCAGAATTGTCTTTGAAAACCTGGAAATATGAGGGAATTTCAAAAGTGTGTTTTCCAGACCTTGAAATTTGTGGAAATTAAAAAATCCTAAAACATCATGTTTTATAATGATCTGCTAGTTATGTCTAGCTCTAAAATATTTCAGCGGGTAGAAATGCTGAATAACATTCAGTTATTGAAACTTTGGGTAATATGGAGTTTAATTATTTAAATGATTTATAAATGTTTTATTATTTTATTATATTCCCAGTCCCAGTTTTTGAAAATAAAGTTTCAAAATAAGCAGCTTTGTCATTACATCAGAAGTACCAGAAATATCTTTAGGAGCCTTTAAATATTGTCTTTTGCGGGCCATTAAAGTTAAAAAGAACTGCAGATTTAGACCATAACTGACTGCACACAATATTTACTGCACTGTGAGATAAACTCAGAATTGATCAAATTATCTATAACTGCTTTATTTTTTTTTTATTTTTTTGTCGCAGGCATGAATTAGTGGTTAGCACACATGCTAACACATTTAGCTGTAGTGCTCTTGTATATCTCTTTATACTTTACGTTTCAATAAAAGTGGCACAATTTAAAATTATATTTAGTAATAATTAAAAAGAAATAAAGGATTAATATTCATTCTTTTTTATTTTTCTCTCATTTAGAGGATGACAGTTCGGGTTCCCCGTATCATCGCGAGAGGCGTAATGCCATCAGTGGGCAGACCACGGTTCTGGGCACATCAGGAAAACTGAGTGAGGAGCCATCCACCTCTACAGAAGAGCGCTCCCCATTGGTGAAAAAAGAACTTCACAGTTCTCTGCCCCACCTTGCAGACCACACCCTGCCCTATCGGGGGACGCTGTTCACTATGGACCCTCGCAATGGATACTTGGACCCTCACTATAGTGAGTTACTACTTTTTCATGTTTCAGGACAAGCACCCTCTCAATATGCAGCTTTGGTCTTTTTTGTTTTAATCCAATTAATCTATACTTTTTGGCTATTTATCCTAAAATATGTTAGGCTTATCCTTGAATCCTAAAGGGATAGTCCACCCAAAAAGTGAAATACAAAGCAACATGTTTTGGAGAATGTATTGGCTGCTTTCTTTGCAACAAATAGTACACATTGACAAAAAAATTTATTTGACATACAATAAATTTGTGTGAGGAGCAAACTGAAATTTGATTTGTTACTCACTAAAAATCTTCTCCCTCCTGCCTTTTGTTTTTTGGTGAACCTATCCCTACAGAAGTTATCTCAGTAATGTGTTTTGCATTACAATGAACTGTGAACACCAAGTCCCTATAGACTGTAGATACTGTCTGTGCATAAATCTCAAGGACAAACATTTAGTGCAGGGCTAGCACACTAACTTTTTCCCCTTTGTGAGGCAAAAGGCAAAGCTGCTAATGGATTGATTGGGCCTGACAGTTGACTATTTGCCCTTTCTTTCTCATTCGCTCTTGCTTGCCTTTTCGTTTTTTTCAGAGGGAAGTTAGTATGGGGGACGTTCTTCTCTGCTCCCTAATTCCCTCATTAGGGGCCGAGTGTAAGCACACAACTCCAGTCTCGCTCATCAGCGGCGTGATCAAAGCGTCACAGAGCGGAGAGCAGTCAAACTCCCCCATGCCTTGTTCTTTTCCATTTTCTCTTTCTCTGGTTTGTCTATGGTCCACCAGACTCCCCCATCATTTTTATAATCAATAATCATGAGAGACTCTTAGCAAGAGAGCAAGGCCATGTGCATGGACAGGATAGAGTGAAGGAGATAAATACAGGGAGAGAGAGACAGATGAGGCTAGTCAAAGCCTTTTAAGAGGTTAATATTGCAGACCACCATTGCCTAGTTGTCACCTATGGATGAGGATTCGATGTGATGGCTCGTTTACTTTCGCTAAATTGGTCTTGAATTGGGTTTGACAGTGTAGTTTTAATCCATAGCACTTAATTAAATGCCCTTTACCTTTGTTCTCTCTCACCAAACCATTTACTACTGTATCACTGTTCGTTTAGGCCTCTTCATTAGCAGCCGAGTGCTTTGTTGGTCTAGTTTTGATCCATCCGTTTTAATGGGTCAACTACAATCTGACCAGTCAGACCCCTCACATATTGACTAATACAGGCCTGACCACCTCAGCAATTCTGCCACTCTCTGTGTACAGAGAAACTGAAAGAAATAGGCAGAAAAAGAGAGTTTTAATGGGGTGAGGCAGTATCAGAGGAAGGGGAAGGTGTGGATAGTATACAATAAGGACCTCTAAGAAATTTCCACTCTGTTCCTGCGATGAGGCAGCATTGGTTGGGGTCAGTGCTAACTTAAAGAGAGAGAAAGTAACTTAAAGAAAAACTTAAAGAAATGTTTTGAGTTCATTATATTATTATCATTATATTTCAAGTTTACATCAAGTTTCATCAATATTATTATTATTGTTGTTGTTATTTCGAAATAATTAGTATATAAAATGTAATAATATATCATTTAAAATGTTTTAAAAAAACAAAAAAGTAATACTAATAACACTAATAATGTACAAGTTGACAAGTTGAAGATACAGTATTGTTCTGTCATAATCAACATTGTGCTTTATGAGTTTAATTTGTATTGAAGCCATAACATTCTTTTAAATGGTTTATAGAGATTAAAAAAAGGGGAAACATGAATGGAGAAAAAGAAAAAAGAGCGAAGCAATGGGAAGAGAAAGTTATAATGTGGGGTAGAGACAGACTGAGGGAGACAAAGAAAAAGAGTGAAGCGAAGGGAAAAAAAAGAGTTAAAATGTGGGGAGCGACAGAGACTGAAATGGCAAGGCAAAAAAATAAAAAAAATGAAAAAGGGGTGTTCCGGGTGGCTGGAGTCTGGAGGAGTAGGCTGGGGTAAAGGGTGCAGGGTGAAAGGGTGGTGGGGGTCAGAGGTCAGGTGGAGAAGGCAGACACTGAAACAGAGGGGTTCAAAAACAGCAGGAGAAGTCAAAGGAGCCTCTTAGTCATCCAAAGGTCCATTCTCTCTGCATGGGGGATCACCAGGGCAGCAATGAACTGCGGAGTGCAGAAAGTTGATGATGGAATGAATGCTAGAAGGAGTGGGAGGCACTCTTCCCATGTCTCCCTCTCCAGGAAGAAATTCTTGCTTGAGAGATATTTCACAGACATGCCTCTGGCATTTGATTTGATTCTTATTAAATAAAAAATGTGTTGTAGTAGTACCTAAATTGCTAAAGTTGGCCTGAAGAACAGAGTGAACATGTCCCAAAGTCCTGTTAAACTAGTACCTTCAGCTTCATAAGTTGCATATACCATTACTTATTTGTCTCACAATAAGAGAATCCCTAACAAATCTAAAGTGGGTACTTATATTTTCTGAAGAATCATATAATGTATAACTTACTGATACAATAACAGGGTGTTTTGTGTTGTTGCTAAGTGATTACTTATTGGTTCTAAAATAATATTTACTTGTGCAGTTATTATTGAGCTTAAGCTGATTTTTTTAATAGTCAAGCTAGTCTTCATTTGTCTGTCCAAGTTTATATAACACAATGTGAAATAAAAAAATTGAAAGGATTAAATACGTTGCACTTTACCAAAGTAGAGTAGTAGATGATGCTGCAGCCAATTGTAAACCGATTGTGTATAGATGATAGAAGCCAAGTTACAATCTGTCTGTTAGTCCAACTTTACAAAAACCAGACATGTACAGTTCCAGTTAGACTAAAGTGTTTACATAACAATTTTAAAAGGTGAATTATTGTTTTAGACCAGGGGTATTCAATACTGTAAACCCCTGTTTTTTTCTTGCAGTGTGATGTTTGAAACCTATATTGTCTAGACTGCAAAGCATCTATGATTGAATAAAGGGCTCGGTGTACATCTCTGATTAAAGATGTGGTGTACACTCCTCACTAGAGGGATTATGAGAGGCCAGGACCATTTAACTAACCCTATCCCCATCACTGCTCAGCTCTTTAAATCCCACACTGGCATCATTCACTCAGTTCCACTGGCTTTGAGTTGTGGAAAACCTTGACCCCAATACACATGCACACACTCACATTCGACAGAGCCCCCCTGCATTTCTCTTTCCCTTTGGAGATCTATCAGCTCGTAAATGCATCCCAGGTGTGCTCTAGTGTAAGTGTGAGCGTGTGTGTGTTTGTAAGTATGTGATGTAGAGCGAGTCGGGCTGTTTGTGCTGTGTATGCAC
Source organism: Anabarilius grahami (assembly GCA_003731715.1). Lineage (NCBI taxonomy): Eukaryota > Metazoa > Chordata > Actinopteri > Cypriniformes > Xenocyprididae > Anabarilius > Anabarilius grahami. Next base: position 5,412,563 of record RJVU01059636.1, on the reverse strand, counting down.
TAGTACTAGTGGCAGGTAAAGCGTGATTACTCTTACTGCTGGCGCATGTCAAGGCCTAATGCGCCTAAATGAGCCTCCACCTGCCACCTCTGCACACCTGGTCACCACAGCAACACACAGAGGGGCACCCTGGGGGTGGGTGTCAGGAACAAAGCTCCAAACGACAAGTGCCAGAGGAGGGGGAAGCACGGATACAGCAAGGACCTCTGAGAAAGTCCTACAAATCTCCGTTACTTCAACGAGTCAAGGCACTAATACTGCATTTACACAAACTCTCTGCACTTACTGCATAAGTGCATAAAAGACTGGCACGTTTTGTATAAAGAGCACACAGGATAAATAGCCCTCTTTGTGAGCATTAGTCGAAGCATTAGCATTAGTCGTTATTCCTGAGACTTATCCTCTTTTCTCACACAAACACTGGATAAGAGTCCCATATCCTGCTTAGCACCGTTCTAATGCACAGTATGGATAAGACAGCAGGATTGAAAAACGGATTAATGAAGGAAAGAGCTCTAAATGTGTGGAAGTGTGAAATGCGGCTAACGCTGTGACATCTGTTTATATTGTCAACTGATTAGCAGGTCATCAGGCCGCAGCAACAGTGAAGGCACTTGCTGCCGTTGCACTTCTTATCTCTCTTGGGGAAGTGGAAGATCCCTCTCTTCTCTCTCTTTATCCTCTTTCCTAATTGTTTGTATTTTCTTAAACAGATGTGCTCTTCTCCAGTAAGAGACATGTCCTGTTATGGGAATTAAAGCATGTTGAATTGAATATTTCCCTTTTATATGAATTTTAAGATGGAATGAGAATGTTTTGAACAAGGCGAACAGGGAGGGATGAAGTCTTGGCATTCCTCAGTGCTTTAAAATCTTGGACATACACATGATTGTCCCAGTAGCACAAAGCCATATCCTTTCCTCAGCAAACTCAACTGAACAATAGGTTTATTCACGTTCCTCAGTGCAGTCTTGGCTGTCCTTATGGTCTCAAAGCATTTGTGCTTTTTCACAAGCACTTTCCCAAAGATTTCGAGAGTTTAGCTCTTTGAAGCCTCTTTGTCCTTAACATTCAAGCCCACGAGTGTCATTACTGCACAGAGGGTCGACTTCTAAGCCTATTTAGTGTCGGTCTACAACTTCTCTGTGTGAAATATTGTCCCCACTCAAAAGCAAACTGGCTCCCACCTTTAGCTTGATCAGCGGTGTGGGGCTACAGTTTCAGTCCTGTGTTCTTGCTTGGATAAAGATCTACCAAGTTTCCTGAAGCCTGTAATCCTCCACCAAAGCCTCATTGATGCCTTGCACCAGAGTCCAGACAAACGAACACGAGGAGGGACTGATGATATCCCACCAAACAGACATATCCAAACTGCTTGCATCTGTCTGGTCAGCTCTGCATTGGTGCGCACCATATCAGAGGATATTCCCACTTCAGTGCCCTTGGTGGAGCATAGCAAGCCACCGCCGCCTGAACAGAAGACTTGTAGAGGGCTTTCTGAGATGGTGAAAAGGATTGAGCTTGTCACTGATATATTAGGTTGGTAGTGCTGGGTGTTATTTCCCCTTTACCTCCAAAATCAAACCTTCACTTGGCCACTGAACTGTAAACGTCTGCTGTCAAAGATATAGACATGAGCAGAACCAAACTATCAATTGGTGTATTCTGGATAACCATATCAAATGAAGATGTGGAGTTGGTTGTTTGATTTGGACTTTTCTTGGACATAATAAATCTATATTCAAACTTCCATGCTGGTTGTTGTTCAAATGAAAACTTTGTGCCCCGTAATAGTGAATCTTGATGACATGAGGTGACGTGTATCTATCTACTTATTTATTTTAAATCAGTCTCTCTGGCTAGATCTGAGGTAAATATTTCAGCAAAACATTGCATTTAAATTCTAAAGCATATCTCATCTATACGAGTAACAATGTATTTGTACATGGATTATTTTTTCAAAATCATTTTACAGATTTTTTTTTTTTTTTTTTCCACAGTCCACTGAGTAAAAAGTGTCCTTGGGTGAAGAAACACCCACATACTTTTTGCTTGGAGTTTATACTTTAAAGGTTACAGAAAGTAGGGGAACTTTCTGTGCCTTTAATGGCTGTTCTTTTTTTTGCTCTGTAATTATAAAAACACAATGATGGCTCCCACTGACAACTTCAAGGGCAAGGATGGTCAGCATGATTGTTTCCATATTGGATTTGTGAACGAGGGGCCCTGCTATGGCCCAGCCAGAGCTCACAGGGGCCAAGACACTGGGAGCAGTCTTTGGGCACTAGTAAGAAATCTCTTTTACTCATTCATCCTGATCTTTTCATTCTGAAAGTGAATCTTTCACTGTTATTATCCATCTTGGTCTAGTACACCACAGATAATCTTATGATCCTCTTTTATAGAGGTTATTAAAGGAGTCTTGCCGTGTATGGCTGTACCATTAGATTCCTGTGCTTTTTGCCTTTTTTTTCTTTCACCTGGAGTGTTCAGGGTGAAGCATGTTGGAATAGAGTGGAAATGTTCCTCAGCACTGCCTTATACTGGAGTAATGGACATCAGTTTTTCTCGGAAACTTCTTATCTGTGTGAGAAATTCCTCCAGAAATCTAGATCCATTGGATATGCCATAGTCATTCACATGACATGTGTTTCCTTTCATGCTTTTGTTTTTTGTTGAAATTATCAAAATGCATAAGCCATCTCAGAGATTTCTTAGAGAGAAATGCTTTGAACCTTGTCTAAGAAAGCCTGTTTTGAAGGATAGAGACAACTGCTGTCAGTAATTCCACTACCCACTGTAAAAATGTTGGCTTAAAAACGTGGGAGACTACAACAATGGCTTGACACCTATGAGGTCCCTTTCTCTTTCTTTCTTTTTTGAGTGGACTACTACTGTGTAAATAAATCATACCACTGGTTCTCACTCATCCTCAGTGGTATTCAGACAGCACTACTTTCGCTCCAGTCCTGTGTGTGTGTACTGTGTACTTGGTATTCCCTACATTATGGGGACCAAATGTTTTTAATTCCCTATGAGGAAAGCATCTTAGAAATTGTTTTCATAGTTTTTTGAAAATGTAAAAATGTGATGAGTTGGTTTAGGAGTAAGATGGAAACATGGAAACCAATATGTGTGTGTGTGTGTGTGTTTGTTCTTGTTTATATTACATCGTGGGGACCAAATGGCCCCACGATGTAATAAAAACCTGAGTTCACCTACATCGTGGGGCCCAGCCAGCGGTCCCCACGAGGGAAATGGATTAATAAACATACTAAATGATGTTTTTTTGAAAATGTAAAAATGCAGAATGTTTCCTGTGATGGTTAGGTTTAGGGATAGGGGTAGTGTAGGGGGATAGAAAATACAGTTTGTACAGTATAAAAACCATTACGTCTATGGAGAGTCCCCACTAAGATAGCAAAACAAACCTGTGTGTGTGCGTGTGTGTGTGTGTCTGTTTTTCTGTGTGAATTTGCTCTAAACATATGAGGAGTACATTTATAAATGATTTATACTATTTTGCTGTTATCCAGAATTATACAGTGCTCAGCATAAATGAGTACACCCGCTTTGAAAAGTACATTTTAAACAATATCTCAATGAACACAAAAACTATTTCCAAAATGTTGACAAGACTAAGTTTAATATAACATATGTTTAACTTATAACATGGAAGTAAGGTTAATAATATAACTTAGATTAGACATTTTTCAGTTTTACTCAAATTAGGGTGATGCAAAAATGAGTACACCCCACAACAAAAACTACTACATCTGGTACTTTGTATGGCCTTCATGATTTTTAATGACAGCACTAAGTCTTCTAGGCATGGAATGAACAAGTTGGCGACATTTTGCAACATCTATCTTTTTCCATTCTTCAAGAATGACCTCTGTTAGAGACTGGATGCTGGATGGAGAGTGATGCTCAACTTGTCTCTTCAGAATTCCCCATTGGGTTCAGATCAGGAGCCACTGAATCACTTTCACCCTGTTCTTCTTCAGAAATCCAAAAAATGGCCTTGTGTGTTTAGTATCATTGTCATGTTGGAAAAGTGCACGACGACCAAGGGCACGGAGTGATGGTAGCATCTTCTCTTACGTTATAGAGCAGTACATCTGTGAATTCATGATGCCATCAATGAAATGCAGCTCCCTGACACCAGCAGCACTCATGCAGCTCCACATAAGGACACTGCCACCACCATGTTTCACTGTAGGCACCCTCATATATTATAAAGCGACGAGAATACTTTTTGTGCACCGAAAAAAAAACAAAATAACAACTTTTCAGCTATATCTAGTGACGGCCGATTTCAAAACACTGCTTCGAAGCTTTACAAATCTTTTGTTTCGAATCAGTGGTACGGATCGCGTAAACGAAGCCTCATTTACTGAAATCACGTGACTTTGGCTAACAGTAAATTTGAAAAATAGCAACAGATGCTATTTTCTCTAAGTGTAAATACTGTAGTTGTTAGATGCTATTTATACTTTGTGCAAATAGTAGCAGATATTAGCATCTCAGTGTATTGTAGTGTATTATAAAACAGTATGGAATATTAACAACATATTCAGTGTATATGATTATATTTATTAAAATCATAAATGGATTCTGCTTTATTGGGTCATTACATGTACTTGACATTACCTCCCCTACACCTACCCCTAACCCTACCTTTTAAACACTCCCACTGTTAAATATCTGTTAGGCACTTTATTTCCACTTTTCGAATATTTTCTTATTTTTTACTTAAAATAAACGCTACTCTGAGCTGATATTCAATGGGAAAAGGGAAAAGAATGAGTTTGGTAAAAGGAGGATTCAAACTCGGTTCTGTTGCATCAAAATCTAACGCCTCATGTCTTACTCTACATGCCACTGATTCTGTTGTAAGCATGATTTTTTTTGTAACTTTGTCATACGATAATAGTGGGCAGGGTTAGCGTACATATAGCCTTTGTCAACAAGGAGGGCTATTTCCACTTGGTGTAAATAGACACTCTGATAAAAGATATGTTTTAAATGTCACATAGTAATAACTCTGGAATGTTACAACTGCATGTATCCACTTCTTTCAAGGAAATCCTGTCCCCTGTAATGTTAGTGAAACCACCACTTGGTGCTTTCCTTGGCCTGAATTTGAAGGGAGAGAAAGCACTAATTACATTTCCCTCCTTTAATTATTATATGAGTCTGTATGTGGTAATAAGGGACTCACGCCTGCCTTGGGTACTAATCACAAGAAAAGCCAAGACAGAAAGGGGTGGAGGGGAAGAATTCTAGGAGGAAAGGGGGGGGCGGGTAGTAACTAAGCAGAAAATAAAAAGAAACATAAAAGAATGGGAACTGAAGGAGGTCAGGCCCATCACAGGCTTAGCATTGCCTTCAAAGATGGCTGGGACAGGTGGCAGCTCGAGACAATCTCACTCTGCAGAGCAGCACCCTCTCAGGAGGAGATAAGGGATCCCACTGTCCATCCTCCCCCTCCTCGTCTCCCACCATCCCCCCACTCTCCTCACCTCTCCTCTCCGCTCTGTACTGGAAGCTCTTTGATGTGTGTGGAGTGGGATGACTGGCTGGGTCTGAAGCACAGGAAGGGTTCAGCGTGGAGGTCTCTGAGGTGCCCGAAACTCGGCGCACTCATTAAGGCAGTGGGGCCGGGTTAATCAGCTTTAAAGTTTACACACATACGCTTTTGTCTCCCAGCCCTGGCCAGCCACCCCTGGGCACCACCTGCTTGATAAAGAGGTGACGAGGGAGAGCGAGAGACAGCGAGAGACAGGAAGAGAGATGTTCACTCCCTGACTGTCTAAGTTGCGCTTTCTCTCTCTCCTAAGGCCTGGTCTCTCGACGAGACCTGTGTTGTCGAGGATTATTTGGAAAGTTTTTGTTTGGTGGGACAGAATAAATGGATTACAACTCCTGCTTGTTTTGGGGCCATAACTCTCAGGGTGACAAAAGGGATGCAGGTTTTCGCTGAGGGACGGAGCGAAGTGCAGAATGTGGATGTATAAACAAAGGAGAACAAATGACAAATGTGAAAAATGAAAACGCAGGGAGTTGTGCCAATTTATCTTCTGTTGGAGCAGAATCAGAGAGCATCAGCTGTTGAAACCAAAGCTAATTTTATTTACAATGTATTTAAAATGGGAAAGTCAGAAAGTGTAGTGGCTAACACTTTTTAAATAGGAAGAGAAAAGCTAGTGAGAAATTTAGGAGTGAGACAAATGGAGCAGGTTAGGTAGGTCTTAATTTGCCCTGAGGTGCCGACACTTATCTACCTCTGAGACCTGATTGTGATTTCACTGATTACCTTGCTGTCCCTTGTTCAAAAGAGGAACAGGGGATTATTGCCATTCTGGCCCTCCTTAATTATCCCGCTGTGGGATGAATAGAAGGATTTTGTTCTGTGATTGGCACTTTATTGTATAAAACCACAATTAGACCACAACTTCTCTTCTCCTGATCCCTCCTTTTCCAGTTTATGCTGGACTGTACAAATGGATAATCATGATTTTTCATTCCTAAATTCAGCATACATTTTGTTACATATTTCCTACATTCATACAGGGGACAGGATAGAAATAGAAATATTAAGTAACATTTATTTAGTCACTTTTGCAAGACTGACCAAATGATATGTTATCACAATATATTATCATATTATATATATATATATATATATATATGCGCCGAAGACCACCCAATTATGNGAATTAGGGATGCACCGATACCATTTTTTAAGGACCGAGTACGAGTACCGATACTTTTTTCTAGTACTCGCCGATACCGATACCGATGCCTATACATTTATAAATTTCTCTCTCTCTCTTTTCGTTTCATGTTGCAGTTTTCCAAGCACAACACAGTGAGACTAATGAATGTAGGACAGCTTCTTTATTATTACTCTAATGAAAAAAGTAATAATTTTTATGCGCATGTTACAAACTTAAAGAACAAAAATTTCAGTGTCCAATAACCTTCAAAGGGCATAATTACCAATATAAAGGTGCTGGTCATATAATTAGAATATCATCAAAAAGTTGATTTATTTCACTAATTCCATTCAAAAAGTGAAACTTGTATATTATATTCATTCATTACACACAGACTGATATATTTCAAATGTTTATTTCTTTTAATTTTGATGATTATAACTGACAACTAAGGAAAATCCCAAATTCAGTATCTCAGAAAATTTGAATATTACTTAAGACCAATACAAAGAAAGGATTTTTAGAAATCTTGGCCAACTGAAAAGTATGAACATGAAAAGTATGAGGATGTACAGCACTCAATACTTAGTTGTGTATCCTTTTGCCTGAATTACTGCAGGAATGCGGCGTGGCATGGAGTCGATCAGTCTGTGGCACTGCTCAGGTGTTATGAGAGCCCAGGTTGCTCTGATAGTGGCCTTCAGCTCTTTTGCATTGTTGGGTCTGGCATATCGCATCTTCCTCTTCACAATACCCCATAGATTTTCTATGGGGTTAAGGTCAGGCGAGTTTGCTGGCCAATTAAGAACAGGGATACCATGGTCCTTAAACCAGGTACTGGTAGCTTTGGCACTGTGTGCAGGTGCCAAGTCCTGTTGGAAAATGAAATCTGCATCTCCATAAAGTTGGTCAGCAGCAGGAAGCATGAAGTGCTCTTACTGGTATATGGCTGCGTTGACCTTGGACCTCAGAAAACACAGTGGACCTACACCAGCAGATGACATGGCACCCCAAACCATCACTGACTGTGGAAACTTTACACTGGACCTCAAGCAACGTGGATTGCGTGCCTCTCCTCTCTTCCTCCAGACTCTGGGGCCCTGATTTCCAAAGGAAATGCAAAATTTACTTTCATCAGAGAACATAACTTTGGACCACTCAGCAGCAGTCCAGTCCTTTTTGTCTTTAGCCCAGGCGAGACGCTTTTGACGCTGTCTGCTGTTCAAGAGTGGCTTGACACAAGGAATGCGACAGCTGAAATCCATGTCTTGCATATGTCTGTGCGTAGTGGTTCTTGAAGCACTGACTCCAGCTGCAGTCCACTCTTTGTGAATCTCCCCCACATTTTTGAATGGGTTTTGTTTCACAATCCTCTCCAGGGTGAGGTTATCCCTATTGCTTGTACACTTTTTCCTACCACATCTTTTCCTTTCCTTCGCCTCGCTATTAATGTGCTTGGACACAGAGCTCTGTGAACAGCCAGCCTCTGTTGCAATGACCTTTTGTGTCTTGCCCTCCTTGTGCAAGGTGTCAATGGTCGTCTTTTGGACAGCTGTCAAGTCAGCAGTCTTCCCCATGATTGTGTAGCCTACAGAACTAGACTGAGAGACCATTTAAAGGCCTTTGCAGGTGTTTTGAGTTAATTAGCTGATTAGAGTGTGGCACCAGGTGTCTTCAATATTGAACCTTTTCACAATATTCGAATTTTCTGAGATACTGAATTTGGGATTTTCCTTAGTTGTCAGTTATAATCATCAAAATTAAAAGAAATAAACATTTGAAATATATCAGTCTGTGTGTAATGAATAAATATAATATACAAGTTTCACTTTTTGAATGGAATTAGTGAAATAAATCAACTTTTTGATGATATTCTAATTATATGACCAGCACCTGTATATCATTGTTGTTAAATAAAAAGAAATTTACAAACAAATGACAAACAATACAACAGATACTATAGGAGATACAAATTAAATAAACTTGTTTTTCAGATACAGTAGGTTTATTTACCATGTGTACATTTATTTAACATAATGACAAATATAGGCTATGGTCCCTTTAAGACCGAATCCATGGATACTTACGCATAATCCTTTTTTCACCCAAATGTTTACGTCCACTTAAGCCATAACCGACTGTATTTACGTGAGATACTCCACACGATGGACATTTTGACAACAATGTGTGCATTTGACCATTCAGGCACAAGGAGAACTGATCGCGTGCTGTCTGAGAGAACTGGGATCGCGCGTAAGAAAGAGATAGAGAGCGTGCATGCTTCTGGTCTGTGTCATTCAGCGCGATTCCGCCTATCCCGCCTTCACTAATCGATAACAAATTGTGATTGAAAGCATGCAGTTCGCCATGTGTGGGTTGTCAACTTGTCATCATTAATTTTGAAGTATTTCCACACCTCTGAGGCTGAAATTGTTTCTGCTGCTGCCGCCGGTGTCTCTGTACACCGAAAATTCTGTCAGTTACGTCACGTGAGGTATCTGTCTTTGGTATCGGGGGTATTTTAACGAGTACGAGTACAAGTACATGAGCTTGGAATCGGTATCGGTGCATCCCTATATATATATATATATATATATATATATATTTAATATATAACAAGCAATTATTCACTGTTGTTTTGTTTTTTGTCCAAAAAAAGCAGTAGGGATGTGCACAGCTTCATATTTGCAAACTTGACTAGTTGTCGATGGGTTGTCTGAACTAATTTGTCTAATTTTACTTTCTTTCTTTCTTTCTTTCTTTCTTTCTTTCTTTCTTTCTTTCTTTCTTTCTTTCTTTCTTTCTTTCTTTCTATCTTTCTTTCCTCAATCAATCTTTTCTCAAGTGGGTGGAATTTGTTAGTGTTTAAACTAAGTGATGTACAGCAGAGAGGGCTGGAAACCTACAGTTCGACTCAAAACACTCACTTTAACAACCAAAATATTTATCCGTCCATCCCTCCTCTCCTTCCTTCCCTCCCTCCCTTTGTATTTCTGCTTTGTTTCCCATGCCTGCACTCCACCACCTCAATTCCAGACATATTTGGTACGTTTGGATAATTTATACAGCTGTAATTAGCCCATTACCGTCACACCAATCGGGAACTATAATTAAACAGAATGCACAAGTCAACAGCAACCCCCACAGAGCAGCGCTCAACAGCACTTGTGTGTTTACACGCAGACACAGCTGGATCCTGCAGCCTGTTTTCGGAATGCTTTACAAGACGCATACTGCCCGCAATATTCATTGTCCTTAAGGAATGCTTCACATCATGAGCTTATCAACTGCTTACAAGCACGCACAGGTGTGCATGGGTGTGTTCAGTTGCCTGTGATATTTAGTTTTTTCTGGTTTGCACACACATGTACAGTGAAATAAGCACTTGCACAAACTCACAGGGTTTAATGCTAGTTGGCCCCTCAGTCATCAGCTCTGTGCAGGCAAGCGTGTTTGAGCAGTGAGATCATGAGCAAGTGAAGTGGCGTAATGAAATCTGGCAATGTGCAAGGCGCACACACAACATATACAGAACAGAGCCATCATATGTTCTACATTACTTATTCACAAACTCACCAGCCTCTCTCCCTTTCCTAATAATTATCTTCTACACACCTCTGACAATTTATCATTTATTTATTTATTTTTTTGTATAAAACACATGTGCCAGGTTTTCAGTGCTTTTTGTATTCAATCTGGTTTCATATGGTTTGGAAAAATAGCAATAACTTTTTTTCCTTAAGCCTTGAATGTGAGATCTTGTAAGATTTTATTTGTATTTTAAAAATAATAATAATAAAAATGTCAATAGAAGAATATTCCACAAGGTCTTTTTTCAAGAACTTATACTTCTTTTAATATGGCATAAGATATCAGGACAGTTGTATCACCCTGACATTTTTGAGTTTATGCTGCCCAACAAATGCCCCAAAAAACATACTCATCATAGTTGTATTCAAGTATTTGTATGTATAGTTGCATTTTTTAATGTGTGTGTGTTTTTTGTTTGTTGGTTTTTGAGGGAATGTTACATCATTGACCCAGAGGTGTTTGGAGGATGGTCAGTAATGTTTCGCTGTTGATCATTAAAAGTTTTCTCTTCTTGGTTTTGTTTACGACTTATTAAGTGGCACAAGAAGCAGTTATTGTTTTCTCAATCTGATCTGTTGGTCACAATACAATTACCTCTCAATCAGGGAATTAACATAACATTACGCCAATCCCCTAAAGAGCATGTGTAATGAAACTTCAAGAGAGAGAATAGGAGAAGGAAAGAAAAAGTAAGTCTTCATAAAATGATTATGGGAGTGATTTTAGTAAATGCTTCAGGCTGTATCATCCTCCTAAAATAATAAGCTGTAATTGTGATCATATTCACACTCTCTTTTCTGTTCAACGAGTGCTTGTGTTCCATCAGGAACTAATGAGTCTGGTCAAAGTTTGCCTTTAATCAGCTCTTTCATTAAAACCCTTTATAATCACGTCCTAATGAATGTGGTGTGAAATAATGACAGCAAAAAATTACCTCTGCATTATGCATGGCCACAAAAAGTAGTAGTTCAAAGGCAGGGCTGTTAAGAAAGGTAGACCGAACTTTACAGCATGCTTTTGAAAACATTTAAACTAAATGAGTAACTTTGGGAAAGGGTGCTCCATTTGCTCCCTTTCTAGTAAGTCTTGTGTTACTGTAGGCCTGATGAAGTACTTCCTTGGAGGCAATGCACTGGTGTACTAGAGATTAGAGGCCATTTCTTAGCCAAATACTGGTTGTCCTCCTGTTTTACTTTGGCTGCAGAATCAAAGCCATTTATCTCAATACAGTAGCTTCAATGCGAATTCAAAAACTATATAAAAAAAATAAATAAATAAAAGTTCTTATGAAATGCTGAATTATAGTGCTACAGCAAGGTACCACACATTTGAAAATCTGTACCCTAATTAATAATATTTTTTTATTATATGTATTTATGTATTAACTATTTATAAGAGCTGTACTCTTAGTCTTTGAAATATTATGACTCACTTGCTTATTTTTTACTATGTTACAAGAAAACCAAAAAATATAAAATGTGTTTTGTCATTTTGTCTAAAAAAAAAAATGCTAATTGAAGATTTGAAACTTACTTTTCACATGATAAAGAAGCTGGATAGAGAATTAAACTTCTATAGATTGAAGTGTGTTTCTCTCTCTCTCTCTCTCTCTCCCTCTCTCTCTCTCTCTCTTTTTTTTTACAAGATGGCATCGTACACTGTAAAAAAAATATCCTAATTTTACAGAAAAAATTTTACGGTCATTTTTTTTATGGTCATTTTCTTTCATTTTAAATTATACTCAAAACTCTGTAAAATTACAAAAAATATATGTAAATTAACAACTCAGCTGTTATTTTAAGTATTATGACATTAATGAAAAATGACAGTAATTCACATATTTTTTTACAGAAAATTTACTGTATTTTTAAACAGTATTTGTTCTATTTTCTCAAATTACAAACAAATCTATGTAAATTACAAAAATAATCAGTAATTAAACAGTAACAAAACGATTAAATGATAAAACGGTCAAATGAATGGCAGCCAAAAAACCCGTAGAATTTAAGTAAAATATCCTAATTTAAATAATCCGAAAAACACTGTTATTTTACAGGTATTTCCTGAATTATTACAATCAAATACCTTCGCTTAAAAAAAAAAAAAAGTAAATAAAAGGTCAATGACTGGCAGTAGCGACTGCCAAACAAAAACCATTAAATTAAAGTAAAATATCCTAATTTAAATAAACCGAAAAACGCTGTTGTTTTAGGTAATTCCTGAATTACAATCAAATATCTTCACGTTAAATTAAAGTAAGATATCCTCATTTAAATAAAGTGCAAAAAACTTTTACATAAATTTCTTTAAATGTTAAAAAATACTGTTATTTTACAGGTATTTCCAGACTTGATTCAAATGACTGGCAACAACAGAACATTAAACACTAACAGATCTCTCTAGATCCCAGCATCTTCACTTATTACAGTCTAGACTTTATTTATTTTATACAAAGGTTTTTATTGAAAAAACATTGGTGTTGTGCTGCATGTTGCTTTAATTCAGAGGCAGTAACATAATTAATTCATGTGTGCTCTTTCTGGTTAAATGCAAGTGATTCACATTTTACAGTGAATGTGTTTTGTTAGTAACAATTCATGATATACCTGTAAAACAACGTTTTTTCTGTAAGAGTGTTTTGCACTTTATTTAAATTAGGATATTTGACATTTATTTTACAGACTTTGTTTCGCAGCCACGCTAANTTTTTTTTTTTTTTTTAAGATTATGTTTTGCAGTGAAGGTGTTTTATTGTAATAATTCAGGGAATACCTGTAAAATAACAGTGTTTTTTAGAGGACAGGGTATGTAACTTTCTCATACTTTTTATGCAGATGTGCAGCTTTATTTAATAACAACCAATTTATAAATGCGCAATTCGGGCCTTTACTAAGTGTAGCAGTTAGAAAAAAAAAAGTAGGATATGGATTACTGGAGATATATATTCCTTTTTTTTGTGCTCCCTAAACTGTTTGCTTTTGTTCTCTCATGGACAGATAACATTATATATCATGCTTTATTTTGAAATGGAGTGCATAGGCTAGGAAAAAGAAGGCGACGGGAAACTCTATTTAGATACAGACTTTTGAAGACTACATCTGTTGTTCATGCAGAGAGAGAGAGAGAGAGAGAGAGAGAATGGGGGGGGTGAGAAGGAAAGAGAGAGCAGTTCATTTCAATGGGTTGTGGGGAAAGAATAGGAAAAAAATTTATAAAAAGCGTCAGATATGAATTTTGATTTCCTTTTCCCTTTTCCTCTGATTTCCTCTGATTCTGATTCCCTTTTCCTGTTTCCTCTTAAATGATTTTACAGGAATTAGGAGTATATAAAGCTAATATAATCCTAAAATCCCTTTTACTTCATTATGTAATATTGAATTACTTTTTGTTGAGAATTTTTAACATTTTAAACATTTTTTAAATGTTAATTTTAAAAAATTTATGAAGGTTCCTAAAATTGCTAAACTTTTAAATGAATATTACTAAGAAATTAAGAATTTGTATTATATTATATACTTCTCTCATTAGTTCTCATTAGCTCTCATTTTTAATGTTTATTTTACTTGTCCCCTACCTAGAATTTTTTTGAACAAAGAATTAATTGAATGTTTCTTAAAATTACAAAACTTAAAAAAAAAAAAAATACCAAAGAACTTAGAATTTGTATTACATTTATGCCTATTCTATTTATTTATGTGTAGAATTATTAAAAAAATGATAATTGTTGTCACCAATTATTCTGTCATTACCATCACACAATTCATTTTAGAAAACAATTGTGCTTTTCAAGTTACGTTACTGCTAGCTACCTTGTTATATTAGCAACAATAGACAGACAATATAAAAAATTCACTTAAAGGTAGACCATGATCAAAACCATGATCAAATTTTAATTCCAGATTTTTATCATGGATGAAACATAGTTTGAAATAGATTTTTCAATATATCAAGTAAAGGTGCCCCTAACAAGTATCACTTGTATATGAGTGAGGCTGATAGGAGAGAAAGAGTAAACTGCAAAGACACACCTGATAAAAGGAACAAGAAAAAGTAAAAGAATTGGTGTTGAAAGATGGTGGGGATGATACAGGAGAGGAAGAAGAAATTGATAAAGGAGCAGAGACGAACGTTGGAGAGGAGGGTTGACAGAGTGCAGAGCACCTCTGAAATGAGCTACTGATGAAGTGGAGGAAGCTGAATTTGGGAACATACAACTTTTGAGGAGCAAGGGAGAGATGAGTGTTGATATGAGGAATGAACAGAATATTATGAGTGATGGGACAGGAACAGGGGGAATAAAACGATTGCTGAAAGATAGCAATGAGAGAGAGAGTTGAAGGTTTACTGGAGTGCTGTACAGCATATGGAGAATAAATGTTTTGTGGCGTGATTAAGGAAGAACAAAGAGAGAGATGGGGATAGAAAGGTTGTAATTACACTAAAATATTCCAAAAAAAAAAATACTCTTAGCAACTGTATAGCAATGTTTTGGCAATGTGAATGCAGATTTTTATGGGAAAATGGAAGATATCACTGTATTGTCCTGTTTTGTTGTTTTAAATTTGTAATGATTTGATAACATATTTTTTATAATTTTTGTTTGTATGTGTTTCCCTGCATGCAGCTGGTCATGAATTCTTTCTGCTTCCCTGTTTGATTTATTTCTATGTTCTTTTCATTTAAGGACAAGAAATAGTCCAACAGCCCTCAAAAACACATTTGGGTCCAGTGTCAAATTCTTTCTGGCTTTCTGGACTTTTTGATCTGATCAGATGTGATTTTCTCAAGGACTAGTGTCGGAATGAGAGCTGCAGTACTTGCAGTTTAACCATTTAGCTTTCTGAGTGCCGTCACATAGTGTATGAAACGCTAACAGCCCCTAAGAGATGGGGAATGAGGTAAAGCAGGGCTTTACAAATGTGAGGAGCTCACGGCATGGTGTTGCATTAGGCCCAGATGTTGGCCATTGGTCTCTTTTTTTTTTTTTGTGTAAAAATTTGTCCTTTCAAGCTCAAGACTTGAAAGAGAACTCAATATTTGAAGCGAATGAGAACTTGTGCTGTGAGAAGAATTTTGTGAGCAAACCCACGTGGGTTGATGAGTGCACACACAAATCTTCTCACACCACGTGCAAGTTCTCCTTTGCGTCTTCTGGCTCTTGAATGTTTAAATTGGCAAGGCTTAAATGAGTTTAGTTTAAACACAGATAGCAACATATGCTGTTCAGGTCTGTCCTCTGCTCGCACGCTATCAACATTTGGGTGATGACGGGGTTAAATGACTGGTCATACAGAGCATACGGCACTCTATAAAGAGACAGTTTTGTCCATGTTTTTATTTTATTTTATTATTATTATGGCTGTTGTTGTAATGTATTGGGAAACCAGAATGCGTATCCATTGATAGAAACATACATTAGTCATTAGTCAAGTCATCTTCATTTATATAGTGCTTTTTACAATACAAATAGTTTCAAAGCAGCTTCACAATGATAATAGGAAAATTAATGGACAGAGATTGTTTTGGCTTTACAGCAGCTCTAGGAAAAAGTTATTATCGAGCTAAAGTAAGTTTTTGATTTAATCACTTCCGCTGTAAAAATCATTAACTATTAACACAGGGGCCGCTTAAATGACACCTTTTTAACTGAAAACAGAAGACTTTTAATGCGTTCTTGCCATTCTTTTACATGTTTAGTCTATAGGTATGCGCATTTGAATGTGTATGTGTGCAGACCCTTAGTCTTTCTTTACAAATTGATATCGCCAAATTACTTGTCTGGCCCGCATAATACAGAATTATTAGTCATATCCGTGGATCCATGCGAACTGGAATCTTTTTGATAACGTTTTATGTATACAGAGGGAAAGGAAAGGGAAGGAGGCCTTCGCAGGGGATAGTTTAGTTGACACACTTTAGGGCTGCGTTGTCGTCGTGTCTAGGCGCAGGTCCTTCATCTCATCTGGATACGGCCTGGATCTGGCAGACTACGGAAAACATCGGGATAAACAGAGAGAGACAAATTTTAGCGTAGACACCATTCTTCTTATGATGTAGCGAGTACATCAGGTGTTATGGGAAGTGTTCCCGGTTCCGGCTGACCTAATTTATGCAGCCTAACAATTTACATGATTTGAATTATAGAAGTAGATAATGTATTATGTGTATGCCAGGTTAAATCATATTATAGATGCGTGACCAGATTTAAGTTATACCGCAGTGCAAGTGTGTGCCAAACCGTGGGTGGAGAATGGTACGGTTAGATTTTTTACCGTGAACCGTTACATCCCTAATCATAGGCGCCAATCGCCAAGGTCGAGCACTTACGGAAAAACACAAGATATTCTCCATTCATTTTAACCAACAAAAACAACTAGTGCAGCTTTCAGAAACAATTTTGATCTCTTTTTTATAGTTTATTTGAGGCCGTTTATCATTTTAATGACAAATGTCGAGAGGCATTACTGTAACGCTAGAGCGCATCCATGTAATGAATCTCTCCGCTCGCAGGCAGATTTCCTTCACTCTAGCACAAAACTGGATGCACGCTTTCAAATATACAGTGGTCTTAACTGTCTCATGGCTCTGCTCGCTCAGATTTTATGTGTGCGCACAAAAAAATTTGTCCTGTGCACTCATAAATATACTTGCTCTTTCTCTAAACTTGTCTTCTCTTCTGGATTTAATGTTGCCAGAAGCTTTCAACCACCAGACTTTCACGATTGACTGATGAAATAACACAGTGTACCTTGTAAAGAAATAACGAATTCATCTTTATTTCATGAAATAGCATTTTCAAGCTGATTTTAGATGCCCTTTATGATCTTGCTGACATGTCACACTATGTCACTGACCTTATATTACCAATAGAATTGTTATGTTTGCACACATGCTTTAGACACCAGTTCCACAGGATGCGTTCCAGTAGCATTAACACCATGGCACAGTATCTCATTCCCTGTTCAGGGAACTGGATTACATTTTCAGGTCTTACAAATTCTTCTACAGATTCTTTTTTAACCTAAAACAGAGGTGCACTTTTGAACTGATTCAAACTCAAATGTTGAGTTGCTTTGAAAGATTTTTATGCTGATGTTTAACACTGATTATACTTTTTTAAGCCTCCTCTATCTGGTCTAAATATAGACTGTGTTTGTGATCAGATTTTATCCCAGTGTTTTAATGTTTTATCTCTGGATTTTATAAAGTCTTCCCATTTCTCTCTGACTGTTGTGACGAATCATTTTTTGAAGCTTGTTGAAATGCAGAGGAGCACACAATCCAACACTGCACTATGTAAACACAAGCACATGTGGGACATACTAGACAGGATATCTTATCACAAAAGGTTGTTGTTACTGATTAGCCTTGAAGCAACTGTGTGTTTTTGTGATGATGCTGCACACAAATGTGTGGATTTTTTGGCGTAAGTGTACTTTATGTAGCTTTTTTGTTGGTTTACGAAAACAAATCTGTGAATGCACCCTTATGAAACAAATTACTGTGTAACATGGTTCTTTTGTTTAAACATTTAATTAAAATTCATTTTTAATAATCTATTTTTTTCTTTTTACAGCTACACCTCAGTTCTTTCCTGCTTTTCACCATCCGGTACCAATTGATGATAGACACACACAAGGCCGGTATATTTACGAACCCTCGCCGGTACCGCCACTACACGTGTGAGTAAACACAAACACAACTTTATTTATGTCTATTCCCATATTTAATGTCACCATTAATGCCTTTTGCCTTCTATCCCATTCTAATGTAAGACACTACAGGCACTGGTCAATTTTGAGATTTTTGGCCATTTTGCTTCCATAACTTGTCATTCAGGCTACTGGTATGAAAACATCCAAAATACACATTTGAAGTGATTTATTTTATTACACTTTATCTATTTGTATCTGTATATTTCAATTACAGTGTAACACATTTGTAAAACATGTTTTCTCAAAATGAGCCCGAAATGTCTACTTCAGCATTAGTTACATATACCAACCTTGACAGTATTTTTTATGGAGAGATAAAAAGAGATATCCAAAATCTCTTCTGTAAAACTTTTAACTCTTATATGTTAACAACATGAAACAAGCATTTTTAACCTGACTTCATCCAGTGTTCAGGTTTCTGTGGTGCAAATTAGTGCATATTTAATTAGATAATGAGTAATTTGCATATTTAAACAACATTTCAGAAAACCTGTAATACAAAACAATTATCTTAATGTAATGTGATTAATCAGCTGGGGAAAATAAGGTGATATCTGTTAAAATGTTTACCCTATTCATCTGTAGGGTTTCGTTGATATGCCTTAAATGTATCAGAACTTTCAATCCAAATAAGAACAGAGTTTCTTCATGTTTTTGATTTGATTTTAATATAAATTACGACTTGATAATATTATTTTATAATCTGCATAATATCATCAGTTCTCATCTAGGCAGATGTATCATATGAAGGAGTGTCCGTGTCTGGTCTAGCGGTATTGCAGTACATGGTGTATTAGCTGTTTCTATGGGATGTGATCCATACATCTCTCAGATGATCTGTAGTTCTGTGTCAGAGATCAAAGATTGGGTGAACACACTGTCAAGAGACATGCTAATGAATGTGTCAGACACAGAGACAGACATGGCAGCCTGTTAGTGCATGATTCCTCTAAAACTGCTCATCAGGCCCTCTCAGAGAAGATGTAACAAACTCCTCTCTCTCACAGCTGTTCTGCAAGCTGTCACATGTAGTGCAACAATACCCCACATCAACGCCAAATGAGGAACATTTTTGTTGCTTTTGTACACTGGGTGAAAACTCGTATGAAGATGTTACCTTCTTCAAGATAAAAAGTCACTTTGTGAGATATAAAGTCACAATAGCCACTTTCCACTGTCGGGCCAGTGCAAGCCAGGGCTTTCAACGGGCCGGGCTGGGCTAATAGCCTCGAACCTGTAGCACCGAGCCCAAAATCACGCTGTGTTTCCATCGTCGGGCCAGGATCTCCGCAGCACTTTACTAAAACCCGCCCGTAACACACCTGTCTGGAACAACGTCACACAAACCCATCATTTCACCAACAAATGGAAGTTTTATCAGAAAACGAATCAGAAAGAAATCACTGGAAACTAGCGAGATCGCAAAACGAGCATGATAAAAGTAGCCGTTTGTTGGCATTTTTGTTGTTTACTTAAAGATTTAAAAACCCAAGCATCAATGTTCTACCACAGTTTTACAATAATAAGTGATACACTGATCATAATGAATTGTCTATAGATTGCACATTTGTCTCAGAAATAAAGTGGTATTTACCGTTATTTAACAAAAGAAAGAGGACACGTACTTATTCAATCACAACTGTTTCTGTTTATTTGTAGTCATTTGTTTGCATCACATGAAAGAATGATTTCTACAAATTTTCCACCAAAAATACGACCTGAGGAGCTTTAACACTCTCTCCAGTGACAGTCCCAATACAATTATATTTTCAGTCAGAGAACAGGATGTACAATAAAGTTGGAATTATATATTTTTTGTGTATTGACAGAGAAATTTCAATTTCAGAATTTCAGAATTTTAGTTTTTATATAAAATCGAAGTCTATGTAAGTGTGTATGTATGTTTGTGCATGTTTGTGTTTCCTCACGGGTTCTGTATAGCTCTCTTTACGGGAGATTCCCTCAGCAGTTTCCCCTACTCTCAGCCTCACATCTCTGAGATGTGCGAGTATGCATTTCTAATCTTTTAAACTCTCTTTTTCATGTTTCATGTTTTACTTATCATTTCCTTTTTTCTGATTGTCTTTTTTAATTCAGGATTAAACCACACCATGTTCCAAATTTTATGTTTGCTTTTTGATAAATTTTTCCTCATCTGTCTCCACTCTTCTTCCTATCTCCACCTCTTCTGCATGACACGCAAAACCACCATAGCCTTTGGTGGGACAAATTAAATGGGGCAGCTACTTGGTCCATATTACATTTTGTATTGTTCATTATTACATTCTTTGCCCCCCCCCTTCTACATCCTCGAGAGTCATATCTCTCTTGTGCCCATTACACTGCTAAGAATAATGATTTTTTTATGTCGTCTCCTTGCTGTAACTCGCGTGCTAAAGAGAGGTGTGAAAAGGGGGGAGAAACGCGCTCCGGGGGGCTTGATTTATGTCCGATGTCAGTATAAACAAAATGGCAAATATAATTTTGCATTTAGCTTATGTGGAGATAATGGGGCAATGCAAGACTCAAACAAGACTTAAGCAAATATCTGCCATGGTTTATCATCCGCTGGAGAGATGCATGGAGCAGGGCGTGGGTTAGAGGAAGAAAGGGAAAGCAGGTGAATTAAATTACAGGTGGGGCAGCTGTATTCACAGTACACGCCTGACTTGCTACACTTGCCTTGCAGTAGACATACGCACCTTTATGTATGTACCTAACAGAGTGTGAGCCGTCCCACAAATCACTTTACTTTGAGTCTTTGAATATGACAAACAGCGATAACAGTGTCCGGTCCCATTAATATAGTTTAGTGACACGGCAAGAACTTTTATTTAAACTGACAATAAAACGATGGTAGTTGGCAGTGTTGGGGGTAACTCATTACAAGTAACATGAGTTACGTAATCAGATTACGTTTCTCAATTAACGAGTAACGAGTAATGTAAGGCATTACTTTTACATTTACAACAACATATCTTAGTTACTTTTTCAAATAATGCAAGTTACTTACCACTTACCATGTATTGACTGACACCTCTCCTGTCCCCATGTTGATAGAAATCGGGAGTAAGGTGCAGAGGCATTGTGTTTAAATATGATATTGTAGTTCTAGACTAAATGTGAGCATGCATTTACTCATCTCACTTGCACAAAAAAAAAAAAAAGATTCAGATTCCTCAAAATGAATAAAAACAGAGAAATGCAAACTCAGAACATTATGCTTACCTCAAATAATTTAATATATTTAAAAAATACAAATGTAATTTACATATTTAATCTAAATTTTTACCAATGTCTTTGCTGCTGACCTTCAATGATCCAGTTCAACCATACCAATAAGCAAAAATCATTTTAGATAAACATCACATTTATATTTATTTATTTATTTATTTTTTATTGCTGAATTACAAGTGTTGAATTTTCTTCTCCTGTGTCCTAATCCAGATTGGCAGCACAACTAAAAGGTTTGTTTGAGCTGTGCCCTCTACTGTATAGGTTTGAATTTGCATTTCCTTCAGTTTAAGGCTTATTCATTTAACTTTTGTTGTTAAAGGGCCTTTACATTTGCCAAAAATATAACTTTTGCTACTTTGTAAAAAAAAAAAAAGAAAAGGTAAGCCCAGCCCAGGTGAGAAAAAGTAACGCAAAAGTAACATAACACATTACTTTCCATAAAAAGTAACTAACACAATTTGCTACTTTTTAGGGAGTAACATATGTAACGCATTGCTTTTAAAAGTAACTTTCCCCAATACTGGTAGTAAGTGATCTGTAATGCAGTATTTACTGTGTTCAGACCCCAGTCAGACACATTTCATTTTATAAAAGCAATATAGACAAGTTTCTTCAGCACTGCAGACCTTACAGTCATTAAAATTAAAAACTAATAAAAAAAACTTTTCTTTTTTAATATTTTTTAAACATAACATATTAAACGTAATTTATTCGTATTGTAACAGTTATGTTTAAGTTCTGTTTAGTTTCAGTGTGTTTTAGTTTGGTTCTGCCTGTTTCTGTTTACCTTTGTTCCTAGTTAGTCTCCATGGGTGTTAACTTCATTTATGCACATGTTCTGTTTTATGTTGATTACTCTCCTTTGTATTTAAGCCCACAGATTAATTTCTTCATTTGTCACGTTTCGTTTATGGCAAAGTGGTTGTGTTATTCTATTTCCTGAGTTTCTCTTACCTGTGATCTAGTGGACTAATTATCAAAGACTGTTTAGTACTCCTCCCCCCGGTTTCACAGACAAGGCTTAAGCTAGTCTTAGACTAAAATGCATGTTTGAACTGTTTTAACTGAAAGCAACTTGTACTGACATATCTTAAAATATGTCAGTGTCATGGTTTTGTCCCAAGATGCACACCAGTAATGTTTTTTTCTAGTGTACGTTTATAAAAGATACTTAAATATCCTAATTGAACTAAGGCCTAATCCTTGTTTAGGCTAAGACCTGTCTGTGAAACCGGGCCCTCGTCTTTGTGCACTCATTAGACCCCACCCAACATGACACCTGTGATGGCAAAGCTGAATTTTCAGCGGTCATTACTCCAGTCTTCAGTGTCAGATCCTTCACAAATCATTCTAATATGCTGATTTGGTGCTCAAAAAGCATTTCTGTGTATTATCAATGCTATTATTAATATTTTTGTGTAATCTGTGATACTTTTTTTTTTTGTCAAGATTATTTGATGAGTACTGTAGAAAGTTCAAAGAATAGCATTTATTTGAAATAGAAACCTTTTCTACTTTACAACTTACTTACTGACCCTAAACTTTTGAACAGTATTGTTTAATCTTCTGTATGTGAATTAAATAAGTAGGATTAGTAGTCCTTATGGAAATTAAATGTATTGTTGATCAAAAAATAATAAGACCTAAATTTGATTTTGAAAACAAACAAAAAACAAATAGCTGCCATTTTGAAATGACCATCTTCAAGATTCTAGATTACTTGGCATTTATCCATAAATTCATTGTATTGATTGCCATTGACAGCCCAGAAGCTGTAAAGGTGGGCAAATTTCACTCCTGCAAAATCAAAACATGTCAGATGTCTCCTGGCAATGCAGCATGTTTTCTGACATTTTCAAATCCAAACTTCATAACACAATAAGAGAAGGGACAGACAAATGCTATGGGGATAAAGACTATGGGGCAACCAAAAACAGTTGCTTGATTTCCATTGTAAGTATACTACTGTTCAAAAATGTGGGGTCAGTATGATTTTTTGGGGTCAGTAAGACTTTATATTTTTATATTTAACCAACCTCAAACTTTTGAGCAGTAGTGTACATTTCTGTATTTTTTATTTTTTTTGTAAAATTATTTTCTTTTGTAATTGAAGACATTTCAATTTTGAGTGTCACCAAATTTGTTTTGCGATTTTGTTACACCTGTAAGTGAACAGAAAGTGCACAGAGTGTGTGTTTGTGTAAGGAGGTGACATAGATGCTGGAGTGGATGTTAAGAGAGAAAAATTAAATTGTTTAAGACAAGTTCTCCTTGGTGAACAGAATTAATCGTTATTAGCACTCTTAAATATATGCCTAGGAACAGGCGGGATATTATTGCAGTACTTTCCCATGCAGCTCCTCATTACAGCTCGTAATTACAGTAGCTTTCACCTTGCGGCAGTGCTATCAATCTACACAGCCTTTCTCAGCTACGAGTGGGCATCTATGACAAAAAAAAAGAAAAGAAAAGAAAAGAAAAAAAAACAGGAAAAGAAAGAAAGAAAAAAACACAGTGGTAATGGCCATCTCATTTCCCTCAACCGGTGCTGATTTGCTGGTTGACGAGGCAGAGTTAGCCAGTCCTGTCCTATTATTTGAGAAGACTTTAATTGAAACATGTTTATTTATTGCCCTCTTTGCTCTGAGTGGAAGCTGCTAGCGTAGCGCGCTAAACGACACTAATGGCTGTGATATGAGGTGACGGAATTAAATTAAAAGCTCATAAAATGAAATATGCTTCATATTAGCAGTTTGACACTTAATTTGCCTCCGAATGAGCAGAGGAAATCACAAATTAACTGTCCTTTGTGTTTTCTCCCTCTCTCCCGCGGCAGTCTTATTAGGCCATGGAAAAGCGCAATTACTGCAGAGGATAATCATGTGGGTTATGAATTCATACGGGAGAGGGCACCGGTGTGGTATTCAATATTAAATGGCGGGGGGTTGTGTCGACTAATGTGGCTGTTCGGTTTATTTGATTTACACAGGAAGTCAGACATTCATACAGGAAGTCAGCCATTGTGTTGAATAGTTTAAAAAAATATATATTTTATTTTATCGGGCCACATGAACTACTCACCAGGCTGAATCTCTGAATCTTTGTTTTTGCAAAACTATAGCTGTAAAACTATAGAAATATCGAAATGACTCAAAAAATATTTTGAGCTTTTATAGTAATTAAAAAAATTATTCTCCTTTTTGAAACAATTTATAATTTAAATAATAATTTTAATCACATGACTCTCTTGACCTTTTGCCAGCCCTGACCTGGGAACAGCTCGGCTCTATTCATCCTGGTTAAAACAGATCACTTCTCCTTAAACAAATACAATAAATGCTAAGAGACACTCTCTGCAGGGTGTCTGTTTGTGAATGCATCTTGCTGACTTGCTCATTATGTCTAGTGCTTAATAGTAAGTGTTCCCTCAACTGACTCAGTGTCTCTTTTGCTTGAGTGTTATTTTCTCAGCCAAACAAAAGACACGCACACACACACACACACACAAAGCCCAAGTGACAGGATTCGGTCTCCTCGGTGACTGCTCTGAACAAACGGAGGCATTCGTCGCAAGTCAATTGCCCAACACCAGAGTTTACTCAAGAGTTAGAACCTCTTGTGCTCGGAGCAAGCAATAAAATAACACGCATTACCAGACACACTCCTCACATACTTAATAGACTCACTGGCTTGGCTTAGCAGTACAGCTACTTACGAGAACTGTAGTAAAGGCAAAAATGTCTTTCAGATAACAAAAATAAAATAAGCGTGCTTGGTAAATTTACACTCCTCAAATGTGTTAAAGTGCATAATTTCGTTATCCACAGTCTGCCCTTTGCGTTCTCTTCAATCAGTAATCACTGAATTCAGCCTAATACCAAGCAATTAGGGGAAATTAACTGTTCATTTCCAGTCACTAATTGGGGTCAAATTAATAGCTGCAGTAATTTCAGTCTTTCCCCAGGTAGCCAATGAGATTTAACTGGGCAGATTTTATGGCCGCTGTGCTGGAATGTGTTTTTGTTGGCAAAAGTAAAATGTTCAGGCTGTTGTCTCATGTTTTTCAACTATATATCATTTAAAATAAAGCAAGAGATTTCTTCCTCTTTGTTTTCAGAGTGGCTCAGATAATTTGCAGTGATAAAGAGAAATGTTTATACATAGGCCACTGTAATATTTGTACTCTCCCTTGCTATTTTTCTGTCACATTAAGAGAGGTAACCCAGATATTTGTGGTTGGCTGAAGGCTTTGAAGCATTGTTTGTTACTGGGTTTTCAAAGTAATGCAAGTTAAGCAAAATAAAAAAAATAAGATGACCATTTGTGTTGATTGTGATAATACTGCTGCACATCTCAAGCCTATTTTAGAAAGCAAAACACAGCATAAAATATAGGTCCATGCTTGCACTGTTTACGTGTATGTGTGTGAGACGGGAGTGCTTTGAATTGTGATATTTACATAAACTGTTGTCGGGCTGCCCAATCTGAGTGCCGACGCTGTGTTAAGCGTAAAGAACATTCTTTTATCTCAACAGCCCCCTGCAGATGCAAACATGTGTGCACTCTCTCTTTCTTCATATACTCTCTATATTTGTATAAATATATATATACATTTACAAGGCCAATTTTAAGATTGAGTATTTGGTATTCAATAGTTTGTGGTCAGTAATATATTTTTTACATTTTTATTAATGAAATTACTTATTTTCAGGATGCATTAAATTGATATAAAAACAGTAAAGGTGTTTGCATTATTACAAAAGATTTCCAATTGAGATAAATGCTGTTTTTTTTTACTTTCTATTCATCAAAGAATCCTAAAAAATCCTGCATCACAGTTTAAAAAAAAAAAACATTAAGCAGCACAACTGCTTCCGACATTGATAATAATAATAAATATTTCTTGAACACCAAATCAACTTTTTAGAATGATTTCTGAAAGATCATGTGACTGAAGACTGGAGTAATAGCTGCTGATAATTTAACTTTGCCATCACATGAGTAAATTACAATTTCAAATAACTTAATTTAAAAAAAGTTATTTTAAACTGTAATACTATTTGAACCATTATATAAGAGATTCTCCAGGGCATTTAACAGTATTTAATGTAGTCTTATTATATAATTCTTATGTAATTAAGATATTCTTATGTAATTTTTTATCAGGGTAATAGTAAATGTTGTATAAAATAAAATAGTTCTTCCTGATAATCTTGTACGATAAATTAGAAGCCTGTAAAGTTCCATAATTCTCAAATAGTGGAAAGAAAGTCCATAAAGTGCTGTAATAGTGAATAAGGCATTACAATGGCTTTTCTAATATCCCAACATTGAGACTAAATCTAAAGAATGGTCCTTTTCATGCCTCCCCTTTCCAGATTTAAAAGCTTAGCTTTCTCCTCTCTTATACTCTCTCTTATACTCTCTCTCTCTGTTTCTCTCTCATTTTCTCTGTAATTCCTTGCTCCTGTGCTGTGGTGTGAGGACAGGCGGTGGCTGGCCTCATGATTAATGATGTTTATACTTGACAGAAAGCTCCTTTATTTATCTGCATTGCTGCTCTGTAGATATCATCAGTCACCTGAATGAAAAATATTCACTCATACCAATTTTGCAGTATAATTGAGTGGAGTCACTTCCCTTCTGTCGTCTTTTACCTCCTTTCTCTGTCTGCCTCCCTCTTTTTTTCTCCTCTCTCTTCTCTTCTGCTATCTGGCCGTCTTATCATCAGCCTAGTAATTTTCACACTGCTTCGTATGATATGGAAAGGCTGGCTTTAGCCGTATTTGACATTAAGCCTCTTCAATTTTCACAAGATA
>RJVU01059636.1:5343802-5385459 GCA_003731715.1 Anabarilius grahami | reverse complement strand
TGCAAAGAAAGTTGCATGCCACTTTGTGGAGATGCTCAAGAATGGGCAAAATATCTCCCCTTTTTTTCTCAAGCAATTTCAGGATTTGGAAAGAAGTGAGATAAATTCCTTAGGAGAAATGAGAGCAGTCTGATGTAATATCTTTTTTTTTTTTTTTTTGCTGCTTGGTAATACATTGGTTTCATCACTTAAATGCATGGACAACCCCCTTTTTTTAGCTTTAAGCCAGTATGAGGAAAGTGGGTATTATGGAGCTATCCAAGTATACTTACAGAGTTACAGATGAGCAAATGAGAGGATAGAGAAACAAAGAGTGTGAAAAGAGTGAGAAAGAAGTTACATTTTCTGGGGCCTTCAGTCTTCCAAGAATCATTTTTATTTTGTATGAATAGATGTATATGAATTTGTCAATGTGTGACAATTTTAAATGGATAAAATACTAATTATAATACCTAACGTATAGCAAAAAAGGAAGTAGTATTCTTATTTTTTAAACACCTTTTATTATGTGATTCCTTTTTATAAAATGTAATACCTAAAATGTATAGTAACTGAAATTTTGCTTAATTTATTATTCATATTAAATTTTGAAATCTTGACAGGCTAAATCCATGTAATCAAATTCAGGCAGTTTAAGGAGGGCGACTGTCAGTCATTCAGTGTCACTCAGTGGGCCACGTCCTCTTTTAATTGGCTTGAGAAGGCACACCCCCTCTCACATACTCTTTCACTCGCTTACAACTGATTGTCAAGTTAATTTATTAATTTATTTATCCAGTTTTTCATCACAGAATCTGCTGATGAATATGACAATTACAAATACATTTGCTGAATTGCACTACTCAATAAATCTTCTCACATCATGTATGGAAATAAATGTATACATTCAGATTCCAGTGATTAGTATAACTGATTACACTCAGGTGAACAGTATTTCATTAGTGGATGAGTTAATGTGGAGAAGTCTGCCGTATATCTGTGTGCTGTGGCATTCGGCCCCTGTGGAGGGGAGCGGGCTAAAAATGTGCAGTTTCCATTAAGGACTTCTGAGTAGCAGGCCCTGGTCTCTCGCTCAGGGGGGCAGTTACAGTGTTCAACCAGCTTTTCAGAACACAGCAATAAATCCTACCTGCTCTCAGCCAGAAACCTCTCCCGCATTCTCTGTGTCCCAAACACTCTCTTACTCTCTCTCTCTCATGCCAGCATGATCTCTTAAAGCTCTGAGTAAATGTATGTAACACCAGTGAGGTATTTTACGATCTTACCACATGGAGCTGCTAAAACATTTGGTTGTCTGGAATGAGGTGGCTAGACATGCTAAGAATGAATACATTTCTACTTCTCCTAACTCCTGCCAATTTTATTTTATTTTTTTATTTATAATCACTCTTAAAAATAGTTCACAAAATTTTAATTATCCAATAAATTACCCATCCTCAAGCCATCATGGGTGTATATAACTTTCGGTAACACTTTAGATTACAGCCCGGAAAGTACTGCGTAATTACATGGAATTTACAGCGTAATTTTCGATAATTATAGTGTACCTATACAGTAAGGATGTGTAAGTATAGGGGAACAATATGTAAAGTCTTGGGAATAAAGGCGTAACAATCAGGAAAATAACAATTTAATTATACTGTAAGTATTTTAGAACTAAGGGGTACTTATACTGTTATGATAGACAACAATCTTACATTTGGGAGCAATTTTATCGAGAAAGTGCACTGATTAAGTTGTTTCAAGGCAAGTAGAAAGAACTATTGCAATCTTTTTTAATACATGAAGAAATATGCTTTTGTTTCATGTAGTTACAGGGTAAGTATGACATTACGGGCCGTAAATTAAAGTGGTGCTTGTTACACCCTTATTTCATGTAGTTACAGGGTAAATATGACATTACAGCCGTAAATTAAAGTGGTGCTTGTTACACTCTTATTTCATGTAGTTACAGGGTAAATATGACATTACGGCCGTAAATTAAAGTGGTGCTTATTACACTCTTATTTCATGTAGTTACAGGGTAAATATGACATTACGGGCCGTAAATTAAAGTGGTGCTTGTTACACCCTTATTTCATGTAGTTACAGGGTAAATATGATATTACGGGCCGTAAATTAAAGTGGTGCTTGTTACACCCTTATTTCATGTAGTTACAGGGTAAATATGACATTACGGCCGTAAATTAAAGTGGTGCTTGTTACACCCTTATTTCATGTAGTTACAGGGTAAATATGACATTACGGGCCGTAAATTAAAGTTGTGCTTGTTACACCCTTATTTCATGTAGTTACAGGGTAAGTAATAAAAATTTATTTAAAAAAACGCAAACAATCTGACATCACTTGGAAACCTTTTAAAGTTGACTCTCATGCAGGCGCTGGTGACTGTTGGTCGGAAGCGAAGAGATGAATACCCTAAACCATGAGAAAATTTCGGGGTGTACTGTATTTTCTTATAATACAGAATAGCAATGGGATTCCTTCTTAAGATTCATCAGTTGAGAAACAACAGGAGGAAGCCAAGCGAGAAACAACAACAATCAAAATACGGACAAAACTTGTTATTTACTGTCAGGACTTTAGAATTTGAAATGTAAAGTTGATAAAAAATTTTTTAAAAAGAATAAATGAATAATAAGTTATTAAGTTTATTACTTACCCTGTAACTACATGAAATAAGAGTGTAACAAGCACCACTTTAATTTACGGCCCGTAATTTCATATTTACCCTGTATAATTAAGTTGTTATTTTCCTGATTGTTACGCCTTTATTCCCAAGACTTTACATATTGTTCCCCTATACTTACACATACTTACTGTATAGGTACTATAGGTACACTATAATTAGAAAAAAAGCGCATCAATCCATCAAAAAAAGTAATCCATATGGCTCCAGGGGGTTAATAAAGGCCTTCTGAAGTGAAGAAATACATTTTTGTAAGAAAAATATCCATAATTATAACATTATAGACTGTAATCACTAGCTTTCTGTTAACGGCTGTCCGCACTTTCATAAAAGAGTCAAGTTCCGGCGTATGACGAAGGAAGTAGGTGTAGCATTTCTCTCTTTTTGTTGTTGTTGTTGTTCTGTATTTATTTATGTTTTTAAAGAACAAAACAAAAACAAAAAAACCCAACATAAATAACAGCTGTCTTTAGAGGGGTCGTAATAAAAGTAGAGCAATTGCCAGGAAAGGACAAATATAATAATGATATTAACAGTAAAATAAATAAAGACACACCCATAAAGAGAAAAAACAAAACAAAACAAACACACACACACACACAAAAACTAAACAAAACAAAAAAAATATGATTAAGCAGTTCAAGGGACATTTCTCTTTAAAAAAATTTGTTTTAGACTTCCAAATCATGATCAGTGTTTTGTTTTGCTCTATTCTCTGTGCTTCCGTGTTTGTCAGTACGTCTTGCGTCGGGTTAGAGGTTACTCTTCGACCAGAACTACTACATAATGTGTAGTAATGTTTATGTTACATGTTATGTGTAGACATATATACCCAGGATGACTTGAGGGTGAGTAAATCATTGGGCATTTTTTGGTGAACTATCCTTTTAAATATAAGTTTTCTCCACTGATGTTACAGGTGTTTGTTTTTGTGAAGTCAAATTCATGTATCATTTCACGAGAAGGAATATATTGTATCTTTCAGCTCTGACCAAAACCTTTTCTCCCTTTTCAAGACCAACTGTCTGTCAGTGGGGTCATCTCACTTGGATGCGTGCAAACGCATGTTCATCACACTTTCCCTCTCTACTGTATAAAACTTTCTTTCTCACATGCAGTCACATATTCAAACAAATAGTAATTCAGGGACCTCTTTGTCACAATTTTGGCTTTAATAAGAAACACCAAAGAAATTATAGAAATTTTGTGTTAATATGTCCAGAAAAAAATGTCTTCCCAGATGAAAATTTTCTTCATTGCATTCTCAAATGTTTTTCCTCTCATGCTTTAGGAGAAATAAAAATTTAAACAAATATTGCAGGCATTAGTATCTAGACATGTTTTTATCTTATACGAGGAAGTATCCAAGAAGCAAGAAACTTCTTCATTTGCTCTCAATTAAATTTAGATTAGAAAAAAATTTAGATTTTAAAGAAGTCTTATTGTGATTTTCTTTTTTAACATGTCTGTTTGCGTGCATGCACATTTATTATAGAATGTGTTTCTGGTCTTCTGTAGTATAGCATGTGATGTTCTCTGCTACTGTGACACACACACACACACACACAGTTTGAGTCCCTCCCGAATGTTCACTCATGATTAAATATCAACGCACTGTCCTTGACATTTTATTAGTTGAACAAGATGGATCTACTGGTGTGACTAAAGTAGGCTATTGCAGCCCACACCCTACCAAAAGCCTGCCTGCCTGCCTTTTACATGGAAAAAATATGGGAGAGACTTTTGGGAGCAAATACTTGTTTTTTTTTTGTTTTTTTTGGTCTCTGCATCCTGTGGTAACTTTTTCCCTAGCCACAACTAGTCCTCAACTGAAATCTTATTTTACAGTCTGAAAGTCCCTCAAACACACACATAACTACTCTGCCTAAATCCTTCCCTCACCTCACCTCCAGTATCACCGTCTCTCCTCGTGCCTGTCCCAGCTATGTTAACTCCTCAAGGTGGTTACGTAGCAGATTGACACTGTCCGGGGTTGCTTAACCTTGTCTTTGTGTTTGGCTCTGGGCGCTGTTTCCATGCCCGAGTCTGAAGGCGAGAGCTGCTTTGAGAAGAGGAACTGATATATTCTCTTTCTTTCTTTTCATTGTGTTGAAAAACAACACTTCTCTTCTGGCCTTCTGTTTTCTCTCGCCCGAGGCATGCTGGAGGAGCAGGAGAGCACTGGAGTGAGAGGTTAACCTCACGTATGCTCACACAGAAAACACGTAAATAAGTTAAACTTCTCCAAAATGCACTTCTCAAGCAGTACTATTGAACTGTAAAATATTTTATTGCTCTTTAGGGTTGAAACTTTCGAGTAGTGATTACTTTTTAATGCACCATATGTCCCTTGAAAGGTCAAAAAACACTGAAAAAAGTTTTGAACCACAAGATGTAGCAGACACTTTAAAGACTTATTTTTTTTATTTTTGTTTATTTTATAACTGGTTATTTGTTTACTGTTTCACATTTGAAAGCCCAGCAAAATAGCTAGTTTCCTTCGTAGATCACTTGACTTTGATGTCTTTTTGTTTGGACTTCCTGTACAGACTTGTTTGTAATGCCCTTATTGCAGTGGTTAAAATTACATTTAATTATGACAGAGAAATGTTTCAAACATCTTGTAGGGAGCTTTGCTTTGCAGAGCGCTGGAACATAAACATTTCCTTTACAAGTTGCTGTTTAGCCACCTTACAGTGTTTTACTATGTTGTGGAACAGAAACAAACAGAGCTGAAAAGATAGTGTAACAAGTTCTTTTAAAGTTCAACTGGAACATAAACTTTGCAAATAGTGGTTTACACTACATGTCTGGTAGTTTTGGCTGTAATACAGCCACACACACTTTACAAATAAGCTTAAAAAACAGTTGAGTTAACTTGAATGCCAACAAAAAAGCTAAAAATAAATATTTGTATTTATAATAACTAAAACATTATTATAAATAATATACATTATTGTTTTTTTTTATTTTATTTTATAAATTTTATATTTATTTATTTTATTATTATGCAAACATTATTTTAATCTAAACTTTAAATTCTTGCGATCGATTTATACTGAAGTATTTCAAAGGTTTATACTGTATGAGGTAGATGTGGTTTGTTAGCAGTGAGTGTGTGTTGGGTAGCAAAGGGCATACATAGTATAGGAGTATTTTGTCTCAAGATGAACCCAAAATGAAAAGTTCACACAAGCATTTAGTAGGAAATTAGAGATAAACTACTAAGCCGTACTTAATCTTTCTGGCCATTTGTATTTCACTTTGTCTCTCTCTCTCTCACTGTCTCAAGGCCACAGACAGGGGCAGTTTTCTGGTTCTCTTGGGGACAGTGAGGCGGTCCCTGGTGGTCCTAAAGGGAGGCGCTGTTCATTAAGTAGAACATTTATCTCCACCCCATTCCCCCTCTCATCCCTTTTATCTCAACCTCTTCTCTGTCTCTCATTGACTGTGGGTGTGAAAAGAACATAAATTCACAAATAAGGGAGGACACTATTCCTCCCCTTTTGTTTAGAAATCCTCTCACCTCCCATAAAACCATCCTTTTCAGGCTTTGTTACAGCTTAGATGTTCTTTTTGACATTACCAGAGGTTTGTGCAGTGTCACTGATGCTCAGGCATGAGGAAGTTTAAATGGGGTGTCAGAAATTCACAAGGACATCATCTGATACAACACCATGGCTTCTTTGAAATCCTGTCTGCAGCTAATAAGGATTAAGACTTAGAGCTTGGTTGTGCAGAAACTATTTTGCTATCTTATTTTTGCCATAAATACTTTTTGTTGTTCAGAATAACATACTAATGTTCATTTAATAATTGCTATTGTACACAGTTTGTTGAATATGCACAGTATGAAAATTTTAATTATGCATAGCATTTACTACATGAAATATGTGTCTCATACTCATCAGTTGTCCAAGTGCACACACACAGCAGTGTGTATTGAACACACACACTGTGGACACACACCCTGAGCAGTGGGCAGCCATTTTTTATTTTTATTTATTTTTTTGCTGCGGTGCCCGGGGAGCGATTGGGGGTAAGATGCCTTGCTCAGGGGCACCTTAGTTGTGGGTAATGAGAGTGGAAGAGAGCGCTGTTCATTCACTCCCCCCACCTACATTTCCTGCTGGTACTGAGACCTTCGGGTTACAAGTCCGACTCTCTAACCGTTAGGCCAAAACTGCCCACATACTGTATCCCACAATGCAAAGCACTATTCTTGACTTTCCATTTCTACTGTTATGTATGATAATTAATTTAGTGCATTATTTCATCAGACTGCCAAGTTAACTTTACAAAAAGTGAAATACAATTTTTATTTTTTTATTTTTTTATTCCCAAGATGATAACTAGACACCATTCACTGAATAAAATATGCAGTGAGGTCATTTGACAACAATGTAATACTTGCATAATGTGTTCTGATTCACGTACTATTTAAAAAAAAACAACAAAAAAACACTACTGTACAGTAAATATAAAGGCTAAGTAAATTTTTCCAAAAATGAAAATTATTTAATTGTTTACTCATCCTCATATTGTTCAAAACCTTAATGACTTTCTTCTGAACACACTTTTTTTCTTGCGTTTTTTTTTTTTTCTTTTCTTTTTTCTCCATACAATGAAAGTCAGTGGACACCAAAACAGTTTGATTACCAACATTCTTCAAAATAATTTTTTTTGTGCTCTGCAGAAGAAATAAAGAAAGTCATACAGGTTTGGAACAGCATGAGGGTGAGTAAATGATGACAGCATTTTTATTCTTAGGTGAACTAATCCCTTTAAGCTAGTGTTCTGGATATAGCTAAACATTTTTGTTTGGTGAAGAAAGTTCTTTAAAGGCAACACTTTTGCCCAAATGGTTCAGTAGTCCTTTAATATTTACTCACATACTGACATAAAGTTTCAATATCCATTCACACACACACTGTCTTGCAGTATATCTCCTAATAGCTGGCACAACAATATGCATACATGCTGTCTTTTGTTTCTGCACTCTCTATCGTCAATATTTCTCAACGTCTGTCATGTTATCTCTCCAGCGTGTGAATCATACATCATTCCTCACACCCTGAGCTTTTCTCGACCCCTCTCGCTATTTATTTCTTCCTCTCAGGTTAGCTTTTACACTTTCTAAGCTTTTCTGTCTCTCTCTCTGTGTCTCTCTCTCTGTGTCTCTGTTCTTTGATCTCAGTGAAAAGAGAAACATTAAAGAGCCCCTGTTTCCGCTGTCAGGGGCCCTCTCCCATTTCCCCTCATCGTTCTCCTGTCCTCTCCTCTCTTTCACCACTCTCCTACACCCCTTGCTCTCGTATGCCCGCTCTTTTTTCTACCCATCCTCTGTTTCGTCTCTTCTCTCACTGTTGTGCCGAAGTTCTGGCATTGTGCTCCAAGAAGAACTTGTGCTCAGAGAATTCTGGGATCTCATTCTCTGTCGCAACAGTCAGGGATCTGCTCAATTCAGAATTCCTGTCAACTTAATAATAAGTAAAAATAAAGGACAGCTGACACTATTAACTGTCCATTTTTATAAATTTTCTTGAGATCATTACTTATTTTATGACCTAGCTCTCCATATTATTTTATTGCTCATATGGATTAGAACAAACCTCTAAAGTTAAGTATTATCAGGGGCGCAGAAAGATGTATTACGTTGGGGATGCTGTGCACACCGAGGAGGGGAGGAAGCTTTATTAAGAAACCATTAAGAAACAATACCGAGTATATAAAACATGGCAAAACTCCGGGAAAAAATCATTTCATAGAACACTGCATAGCCTATACACCAGAACATTTGACTGCACACGGGAAATACAAGCGTTTAAACAAATAAAAAGTATAAAACTTTTTTTCAGCACGTCCATGAGATTTCCATGGCATGCTCCACTTTTAAGTTACGTGTCGCCTAGCCACAACCTACAGATCCCAGCATAAACGGTGATACATTATTTGATGTTAAAGTATCAACAACATTCAGAAATATAAATGTAAGCACAGGCAGTGCTTCCTTTATAATCACTAAAAAGATGAAAGTTTGTCGCAATCACAATAACTGTACAATGAATCTTTAATAATAATGTCTACACTTTGTTTATCAGAGGATTTGCCAGCATGCAAAGCATTCAGCGCTAAACAAAAACTCCGGTGTTTTGAGCGGTGAGTGGATCCTAACATCTCATTGCATTCCAGTAATCAACAGATTTGTCTGTGATTGGCTACATTGCACAACACTGCAAAAACACATTATTAGAAACTAAGAATGTGTAAAGCGTTCTCTGTGTTACACAATATTAGAAACTAATAACCCATAAAGCGTTTTTATTTGATCTTAGTTGTTCTTTAAAAAACCGACAATATTTTATAGCCTATTTAAAGTGTTTATTTCAAACAAATTATTAAATGATAAAAAATGAATAAATGTAACTGAACAAAAATTTTCATTGCATTTACTGTCCTGTGAAAACAGTTGGTTCTGAAGCATCCCCACTTCCTGCGCCCCTGAGTATTTCATTTTAGCATGTAACTTTTTAAAAATATATATATGTTTAATAATATTTTAAATATAATATTTTTCTATCATACAGAAGCAGTAGTTTATTATTTATTTATTGCTACTTGTGATCATGAACATTATCATTAATTAAACACAGCTGATGTCAGAGAAGAACAAAGTTTAGTGTGCCTCCTTCTCGTATCAGACACGCATTTGCTTGTGTCTCAAACAATGTAAGCTAATTCAAGCTAATATTTATTTTACTCTCACCACGATTATATATTTGGAGACCGGCTGCTCTGATCATAGCAGGGAGCTGTTACACCAGTTTGTTTAAACTGCAAAGGTCACAATGTTGTTAAGCTCTGCTGCCAGCATAATATTAACATGGCGTGACACCATTTCCTGTTGAAGAATAACACAAGCATGTCAGTCCAAATTTGTTCATTTAAGCTGTCCACTGCAAGCACAGACTCATGAGGCGAATGAACACGCGGCAGCGTGCAGAAGGAGAGAATGAGACATCATCAGGAAATGGTTTCCATATGTGGCACCCTCTGTATCTCTCTCTCTTTTGGCCTGTTCATGATATAAGTATTCAAGAGGTGGAATGCATCTTTTTCTACGTATCAAAAAGTCCTCTATCATGCTGATTTATGAGTTCAGGTTCTTGCATATACAGTGTGAAGATGCTGTACAATCAATGCTGCTACCTTTGCCAATGTTCCTAAATTTTTTTAGAACATATATATTGGCATAAACACATTCACATCCACAGACATATAACACCTTGGCCTTTTCATTTCAGTTTGCATGCATCCTTTCTTAAATACCTTAAGCATTGTTCTTTTCATCTGTCTCTCTCATGTTCATTATGGTTCAAAAGTTGTTGTTTTTCTTTTTTATTCTCTTTTTTCAAAGAAATTTATATCTTTATTCAGCATGGATGCATTAAATTGATGAAAGTGACAGTTAAGACTTTTATAATGTTAAAAAAGGATTTCTATTTCAAATAGATGCTGCTCTTTTAAAGTTCCTATTCATACAAGAAAACAAAAAATATTGATAATTATAATTTTTTTTAAATTATTTAAAAATATTTTAACATTGATAATAAGAAAGGTGTCTTGAGCAGCACAATTCTGAAGGATCGTATGACAGTGAAGACTGAAGTAATGGCTGCTGAAAATTCAGCTTTGCTATTGAAATAAAATATATTTTAAAATATTAAACCCCAAACTTTTTAACATTTCACTTCCAAAATGCAGTGGTCTCAAAAAATATAATAAATAATAATCACCTGTGCTATCAGTTGTACACTCCTCTATGTTAGAACTATTTAGCGAACACATAACAGCTAGAATGTGTGATGGTCAATCATTCTGAAATGCTCTATTACACCAAAAACATGGTTGCCTCACTGGGATGAAAAAACAAGTGGCTATTTCTCTTCCTGTACCTTATAAAACAAGTTAAGAATTAGTGTGTAAAGTTACTGTATTTTGAAATGGCAGCAATCGATTTATGGCTTTAAGGGGGTGTAAATTCAGTGCAGTTCATGTTAGGTTTGTTTTTGCTACTGCTAAGGGCGATTGATTTTGTAGCAGTGGGAAAGCTACTATTGCAAATATTGATTTTGTAGTAAAGTGTCATGATAGGAGATAAATAATCATTGTAGGTTATTTTGTCCCACTGGTCATAAAAGATTCATCTTGAAAGAGAGAGAGAGAGAGAGAGAGAGAGAGAGAGAGAGCGAGTGTGTGTGTGTGTGTACGTGTATGTTTATTTTGGGCGATACGGCCATACTCCTTCATCGCATTGATATGGCATAAGTATTTTATTGTGTCTTTAGTAGTTTGCTGAAGTGTATTATACTGATTATAACGACACACAACCTGAGGGTGCCACCACTCACATATGCATGCCTGAACACACCCCTGCTACCAGTATGCTGTAGCATGGATTTGAGAGTGTGTGTTAGGGGAGGAAGTATAAACATGTCTTGTTCTTGTGATTGAAGACGTGCAAAATGGCTCGTAGTGCCCAGTGAGAAAACATGGCAAGCGGTTGACTCAGACCTTCCGAAAGCTAAACACATATTTGTTAACACGTGAACCTGAACGGGTCTGTTGAATCTCAAAACTGGCACAGTCTTTCATCTTGAAAAGTACTGCAAAGTCATGTGACATTCAGAGATTAATAGACAACATTTAGTGTGACTTTATAGTCGTAAAAGTGCTGTTTGCGAGCCTGCTCTATACTACAGGAAGATGTTGGTGAGCTTGTGACCTGGCATCCATACAGTAATTTGCACAAATCATTATTTTGAACAATATTTACTTAATAGTCAAAATGATTTTCAATACGTTTAAACATCACTTGGCTGTTTGGAAGTAAAACTGTGTGGTGGAAAGTTATAAACCAAAGCAACATTTAACACAATCTGTAATCCAAAAAATCAAGGTCAATATCACTTTTATTTATATAGCACCTTTAAACAACATTTCTGCTGACCAAGGTGCTTCACAATAACACAATAAAAAGATCATACAAAGCAGTCATACAAGAAGAAATAGTAAGTATGTAAATCAACAATACATAAACCATAAAACCAAATAAAAACAAGACTAAGATTTAACTCTAAATTTGACCGGTAACCAATGTAAGTGCGCCAAGATAGGGGTGATGTGCTAACGTTTTTTCTTTCCCGTCAAAAAACGAGCTGCAGCGTTTTGAACTAATTGCAAACGTGATAGGGAAAACTGGTTGATACCAGCATATAAAGCATTACAGTAATCTAGCCTTGTTAAAATGAAGGCATGAATAACTGTCTCTAGGTCACCAAAAGATAGAAAAGATTTCAATTTCCGTAAACTCCTAAGCTGGAAAAAACTAGCTCTAACAACAGAGTTTATTTGCTTGTCGAATTTTAACTCCGAGTCAACAACAACACCCAGGTTCTTTACATAAGTGCGATTATTTACTTGCAGAGGACCTAAACTGGGAGTCAGACCATGTACCAATTGGGGGGAACCAAATAGAAGTACTTCAGTTTTGTTTTCATTTAATTGAAGAAAGTTTTCACCCATCCAACTTTTGATGTCATTTATGCAGGCTAACAAATCAGATAAAGACTTAGACCCAGGTTTTATTGACATGTACAACTGGGTATCATCCGCATAAATGTGAAATGGAACCTTATGAAATTCAAAGATGTAACGTAGGGGAAGCATATATAAGGAAAATAAAATTGGGCCTAAAATGGAGCCCTGCGGCACCCCGCACGTAACAGAAGCACTCTAAGGCTGAGTCACTAAAATGGTATAGTCCAAGGCACACTTCAGATTCAAATTATTATTATAAATTATTTTTATTCAAATTCTTTCTCAGGTCTTGTGACAGTTCTCTTCCATGTGGTGCCATTGCTGATAGCATGTAATGGGAAGGGGTTTTAACACCCTTTTATAGTCAACTGTCTGCTGGACACCTGTGTAATGAATAATTAGACTCACCTGTGGTTGAATTCTTGTTAAATTAGACATTTGTAGTCTAAAAATTTAGCTTTACTTCAGAGTTACTAACGCTAGCTAACTGATGATGGGAAAAAAAACGGTTGCTGCGTTAATTGAGTTAAATATTTTTAACGCGTTAAACGGAAAAAAAATAATCACATGTGTTAACGCGTTAGTTTTGACAGCCCTAATTTTAAAATGTTCAGTTTTCATTTAGTTTTAGTAATTTTGTGCTTCTGTAATTTTTTTTATATTTTTTTTTTATGTCTATTTAGCTTTATTTTTTTATTTCAGTTGTAGTTTTATTAATTTGATTACTTCAACCTAAACTTCATTTATTATTAACTTTTAGCTTGCCTTTAAAAGAATGTTTTGTTGCTTCCGCTCTAGTTCTTCATTTTAAGATACAGGCCAAACTCTTTCATTAGTGGCTGGTGAAGTAGACTTCTGAGGCTGACAGGAGAGAATTCAGAGTGGACAAGCATTTTACTGTAATTGGGTCCATCTGGTCCTTCAGAGAGGTCTCTTGAAGTCAAAGTTCTCTACAGGATTTTACTGTACTTCATTTAGTTTGTGTGTGTGTTTGTGCTGCTTGACTCTCTCATACCTCTTATGTTTGCAAGAGTCAGTAATTAGGCCAAACATTTTTTTTCAGCAATAGTGAAGATTATCATTTTATTTTATTGTTTCTTTAAAAGCCCCTTATTCCTAAAATTCATTCAGAAGAACCAAAATGTATTTGGTTTTCTTCATCCTAAGTCATGCAAACCCACATTGACAGTCTTACTTGAAGAGTATGGTTAAATAGGGGCTGTTTAAGACAACAACAACAACAAAAATCCTCAGCAGACTGAGTGACACTCACCATCTCAAGAAAATATGGCAAGGCATTGTGGGTAGCGGTAAGAATTCCTGGCCGTCTCTGTCTGATTAAAATGTGATGTGTTGAAAGCTGGCTTTGATCTCAGGAAATGTCTGCGAGGGAGCAGTTGGAATTTAGCTTGGGCTTTTTCCCTCCCGCTCACTCTGTGATTTGGCCCTGCAGATGGAGGCCGATAGATAGTGTCACCATTCATTTCCTGCTCAAGCTCCTACACCATTCTGTGCAGACGCTAGACCTGGAGCAGGGATCCAGAAAGAATAGATCACATGCCGAGCTTTTGTGGCTTGTGCTGAGCTCTGTTTTCTTCTATGCTTCATTCTAAATGTATGCATGTGCTTTGGTTTGTACATGCACAGTTAACATGTCATTTTGCAAATAAACCCAAAGACTTGGAACATCCCACCCCACTGAATGGTGGAAGAATACACCATCTGAAAAAGACTCTTAAGGTGCTTAAATGCTTTTCTTCGTCTCTGATTCCAGGCCTCCTGCACTGGCAGCCAGCCCAGCGTTTTCTGATATCTCCCTTATCCGGATCTCGCCGCACCGGAACCCTTCAGTAGGGGCGGAGTCATCCTTTAACCCCCCACATCCATACATTAACCCCTACATGGACTACATCCGCTCACTGCACAGCAGTCCCTCTCTGTCTATGATCTCTGCAGCCAGAGGCCTCAGTCCTGCAGATGGTGAGTACCTCAGAGACCTGTTCTGGGCCCACTAAAAGCCTTCTAAATATCAGCCCATTGTGTGCAGATCTATCTATCTATCTATCTATCTATCTATCTATCTATCTATCTATCTATCTATCTATCTATCTATCTATCTATCTGTCTGTCTGTCTGTCTGTCTGTCTGTCTGTCTGTCTGTCTGTCTGTCTGTCTGTCTGTCTGTCTGTCTGTCTGTCTGTCCGTCTGTCCGTCCGTCCGTCCGTCCGTCCGTCCATCCATCCATCCATCCATCCATCCAATTTTTTCTTACTATGGTTCTGTCGTTCCTTCTGGTAAAGTCTGGGATGTGGCAAATGTATAATTCTTATTTAGAATTAGAGTTAGCTTCTCTCTGGAGTGGAAGACCATAGTTTGATCGTTTGGCTGGGTCACTCTCTGTGATCTTTGTCTCATGTCAGAAAACCTCTGGAGGAACATTCAGCGTGTCAGGCAGAGTCTAGCGATCACATCCTGAGTTAAGAGAAGCTAAAGTTCAAGGCCATGGTTGAGGGCAGAGGGCACGAGAAGGGACGGATGAATGAGAAGTGGGAATGGTTTAGAGGATGGACTCCAGAGGCCTTCAGGGAGCCATTTTGGTCTTTTGCGTGAAGTTGGACTGGGAAATTCATTACAGGGTCAGCAAGAGCCCACTGTTTTTAAAGAGTCTCTGCAGTATGCCGACCTTTTGGCCTTTTCTTCAGGCATGGACTTTTAATTGAAGCCTGAAGCTCAAATACCAAAGGGGGCAAATCAGAGGGGCCTCTCAGAGGCCACAGATAATCACGGCTGTATCGGACTGCGTTGCCATCTCACGCCAGCCAGATCTTGCTATGTACCATATGTGTTAAAGGAAGAAATGAAACATTTCCAGGTGTATACTTATTAAGGGCTTAGTTAAACTTGTTGTGCAGTTTGTTTTGATGTGAACTTTTGTGGTTTGGGTGAAAAAAACTGGAAAGACCTTTATTGGCAGATATGTTTATCTGCCAAAAATGCCTTTTTACCCAAACTACAAAAAGGGCACACTGATTGTTTGATTGATTGATTGATTGATTGATCAATTGATTAATTATGGACAGCTCTGTAAAAAACTACGATATAGGACACGTTGATGAATTATAATTATTTATATTATTAATGCAATTCCTATATTATATTCCTAAATATTATATGCATAGGTGTAATTTGCGGGTGGGACAGGTGGGACATTTCCCCACCACTTTTTGCCAGGGTTGATATTGTCCCCACCACTTTTTGAAACATCTCACAGCATGGATGTATCTAATACAAAAGAAACATCTCCAGTTGATTAGCAATTCGTTCTTTTTTTTTTAAATAACAGGAGATCTGTTGTTTTTGAAATCACACTGAGTGCTCGTTGCCACTATTATCAGTGGCGCAACAGTGTTCTCATGGCGCTCTTGCACACTGCGCTGTCTTCACACAGACGAGCGCTTCAATCCATAGCTTAACGCTGTTGCGGAGACTCTGTTCGTTCCGGTTAAATCACAAAACAAAATGCACATAAACTTGTCCCTGCTCTTGATATACAATCACCGATGAACATCTTTGGTTTTAATGAGGAAAAAAATAAAATAAACCATGTGAGGACAGATTAGAATAAAGAACCTCTGGCACGCTTAACAAAAATTCTACCATAGTCCATCAAGACAAACTAACTATTGATGAGGATCTACTTATTTATTGACTAATGTAAATACTCTAGAGACTAACAATATATTGTATTATAGTATAGATGTAAGGATGAAACTATCATATTAAACATGAGGTCTATGTAAACAAATTTTGTGCATTTTTATTATACGTTTCTGATATGGATTCTCCACAACCATTACCACCCACATCAAAAAAAGCAACAAAAAAAAAACTTTTGGATTCTGCTGTCACTCTCTCTCCACCTGTCATCTTTAACCAGTAAAACGTCCTTTATCAATCAACTTCAACTAAGTCAACTAACTAGCAGGTCTTCAAATAAAAAAAAATGCTTCTCTAAGGCTGGTCTTTTCATCAGGAAACGCTTTTAAGCCTCCGTGAACATAGATAAATGGTTTATTTTTCGCATTAAATCAGGCAGTTGGTTATTTTAAAAAGTTACATAAAATACCTAGATTTCTAAAATAATAATTAATAATCATATTTTGTGTTACTTATATAACCAATTTGTGTTGGTGGCTGAGGATAACTAAACATAGGTGCTAGATTTATCGCTGTTACATTTTATCATTTCGTTTTTCTGTTTGGTTTCCAACCCAGTTTTGAAACACATTTTCATGTACTCTCCCAGATGCCAACATGGTCCACCAGCAGAATGCCTCCTGGCTCTGGTGGTGCAACATACTGAGGATGCATATTCATCCTTAAAAACTGTCACTCTGATATCCCACAAGCAGAACGTGCTCGCTTCAGTCGTTCCCCACCACCAGTCCTGCAATTCTGTGCCAACATTTCTTATTTAGAAATTCCGCAAAGCTCTTTCTGCACGTGAAAGGGGAAACGAGGCACATTACGGCTCAATGCGAGAGCCGAGGCAAAGCAAAACAACGGAGACAATTAAGGAAGCCACCCTAACCCCTCCCTCACTACTTAAGACAAAATACCCACATCGAATTAATTTGGAATTTCTTCTTACATTCACACAACCAATCAGAGATGCATATTCCATGCATTCAGTCCGGGCGTCAGTCGAGATCTTCTCATCCGCTCTGTTCATTTCTTCTGGGGAAGACAGGAATTAGCCACAACACTTTGTGCAGC
Organism: Anabarilius grahami; assembly: GCA_003731715.1. Classification (NCBI taxonomy): domain Eukaryota; kingdom Metazoa; phylum Chordata; class Actinopteri; order Cypriniformes; family Xenocyprididae; genus Anabarilius; species Anabarilius grahami. The sequence goes on along the minus strand of RJVU01059636.1, from coordinate 5,368,394 downwards.
TAAACTGATTTTGTATTTGCATTGAGAAGCACTGTGTTAGTCTTTCTCTTATTCTCTTTCCTTTTGTGTGTATGTATATGTGTGTGTTTGTTTGTTATTTTAAGCATGTTGCCAGATGTTTATTTTTAGGATAAATTTCTAGGACCTGTATCACTCTGTAGCTAAAGAGTGGAAGGAAGATAGAGGGAACACATGAAAGAGAAAGAAGCTTTGCATCTAAAATTCTGCACTTTTTTTTACTCAGAAATTTTAATTTTGTTCATTAGTCACCCTCATGTCATTTCAAACTCATAAAAGAAGTTCATGACAACTCTCAAAATAGTTTAGCATGTTAATGAATATGTTAATGTATTTTGTCTTGGTGGACTAGATCTGCTACCCTGCTGTTGCTGCAGATCAAGTATGGATTTGCTACTGCTAATAGATACACAGACATGTTTCTGCAAGCATTTAAGACATGCTAATGAATAGATGTACATAAATCCTGTAGCTGCACGACGCACTGGACAGCAGGGGGCAAATGCGATGCACCAATCATAACCTTTGTTTTAGGCAATACATTGAGTTTATTTAATTAATATTGAGTATTAATTGATGTCACTCAAAATGGTGTGTTTTATTTTCTCTGCTAGCTAAACTTCCAAAGCAAAGTCATACAACCGTTGTGCGACTGAAACTTCTGTGCATATGAGCACAGAATGGTGTTTAATACCTGAATGAATCTGAGTCTTTGAACAAATCAGTTGAGTGAGTGATTCAATGACCCATATAGACAGCCACTTTATTTCTATCCCTGAATTAATCAGTTTTTTGAGCGAATTGGTTGAATAACCTACTGGCGATATTTCATAATCTAAGTATTGTTTCATTTTGTCATTCATTTCACATTTCTGTATTCAAAATGTTATGTTTAAGACAATCTCATTACATTATGCAATTGCAGCTGCTATGTAAATGCATTTACTGCCCTCTAAGCAGCATTAAACTGTGTTAATACATCTAACACAGCTCCTGTCACCAAAACAAATTCCTTGTATGTGTAAACATACCTGGCAATAAAGCTCTTTCTGATTTCTGATTTCTAAAAGCAACTTCAGATGCAACTTCTTTGCTACCTCTGCAGTGCAAATATGGCTTTGGTTGATACTGATTTAATTGGTAACAGCTTATAATAACAGTCATATTATTCTAATTTAATTGACAAAATTTTTAGAATTTAACATTAAAGATGACATACATATTTAATAAGGTTAAAAAAATCACTAGGTAAAAATACCCCTGAAAGGGGCATTTACAGACACGGTCCATATGACTCTTCTGAAGTCATATGATTATGATTAAAGTTTGAGAGTAAAAAAGTCTGGTATTCAAGGCATTTAAAAAAAAAATAATAATTATCTTATGCTCACCAAGGCTGCATTTATTCATTAAAACAGTAATATTGTGAAATATTTTTACCATTTAAAGTAACAGTTTTCTATTTGGATATTATTTTAAAATCTAATTCATTGCTGTGATGGTGATCCATTCCTCAGTGTTGAAAACAGTTTATATTTTTCAATTTAATATTTTTGTTGAATCTGTAAAATGTTTTTTTCAGGATCACTTGATGAATAGAAAGTTCAAAAGAGCAACATTTATTTGAAATAGAAATATTTTGTAACATTGTAACATTTACTGTCACTTTTGATCAATTTAATGCATATTGCTGAATAAAAGTAAAATTATTATTGATTTATTTATCTTACTGACCTTTTGAACGGTATTGTATTTATCAAATGACTAATGTCTGTATGTCCTCTCCACCTTTTTTGACCCCTCAGCACCCCACAGTGGTTTGACCACGGCAGAGTACTACCACCAGATGGCCCTGCTTGCAGGTCACCGCAGCCCCTATGCTGACATCATTCCCTCAGTGGCATCCACAACGGGGCCTGCAAGCAACGCCCTGCATATGGAGTACCTGCAGGCTATGGAAAGTAAGTTCTCCACTTGCATACTCTCTTCTGATGTCTATAACATCCACCTATCCTATCCACCTATCAGAGGGACAGATTTAGGCTGAGACTATTTACAACTTTAATCAATAAAAAAAGCAAAAGCCACATGTTTTTGAACACACACACACACACATATTTATATATATATATATATATATATACTACCGTTCAAAAGTTTGGGATCGGTACGATTTTTAATGTTTTTAAAAGAAGTTTCGTCTGCTAACCAAGACTGCATTTATTTAATTAAAAATACAGTAAAAACAGGAATATTTTGAAATATTATTAAAATTTAAAATAACTGTTTTCTATTTGAATATATTTTACAAAGTAATTTATATTTCTGTGATGGTAAAGTTGAATTTTCAGCATCATTATTCCAGTCTTCAATGTCACACGATTCTTCAGAAATCATTCTAATATGCTGATTTGCTGCTCAAGAAACATTTCTGATTATTATCAATGTTGAAAACAGTTGTGCACTTTTTTTTCAGGATTCCTTGATTAATAAAAAGTTCAAAAGAACAGCATTTATCTGAAATACAAAGCTTTTGTAACATTATACACTACCGTTCAAAAGTTTGGGGACAGTAAGAATTTTAATTTTAATTTTAATTTTTTTTTAAAGAAATTAAAGAAATGAATACTTTAATTCAACAGGGATGCATTAAATCATTCAAAAGTGACAGTAAAGACATTTATAATGTTACAAAAGATTATATTTCAAATAAATGCTGTTCTTTTGAACTTTCTATTCATCAAAGAATCCTGAAAAAAAATATTGTACTCAAATATTTTGTACAAATGTTTCTTGAGCAGCAAATCAGCATATTAGAATGATTTCTGAAGGATCATGTGACACTGAAGACTAGAGTAATGATGCTGAAAATTCAGCTTTGCCAACACAAGAGTAAATTATATTTTAAAATATTTTAAAATAGAAAAGTTATTTTTAAATTGTAATAATATTTCACAATATTCCTGTTTTTACTGTATTTTTAATTAAATAAATGCAGCCTTGGTTAGCAGATGAAACTTCTTTTAAAAACATAAAAAATCGTACCTATCCCAAACATTTGAACGGTAGTGTATATACAGTGGGTACAGAAAGTATTCAGACCCCCTTAAATTTTTCACTCTTTGTTATATTGCAGCCATTTGCTAAAATCATTTAAGTTCATTTTTTTTCCTCATTAATGTACACACAGCACCCCATATTGACAGAAAAACACAGAATTGTTGACATTTTTGCAGATTTATTAAAAAAGAAAAACTGAAATATCACATGGTCCTAAGTATTCAGACCCTTTGCTCAGTATTTAGTAGAAGCACCCTTTTGATCTAATACAGCCATGAGTCTTTTTGGGAAAGATGCAACAAGTTTTTCACACCTGGATTTGGGGATCCTCTGCCATTCCTCCTTGCAGATCCTCTCCAGTTCTGTCAGGTTGGATGGTAAACGTTGGTGGACAGCCATTTTTAGGTCTCTCCAGAGATGCTCAATTGGGTTTAAGTCAGGGCTCTGGCTGGGCCATTCAAGAACAGTCACGGAGTTGTTGTGAAGCCACTCCTTCTTTATTTTAGCTGTGTGCTTAGGGTCATTGTCTTGTTGGAAGGTAAACCTTCGGCCCAGTCTGAGGTCCTGAGCACTCTTCAGAGAGGTTTTCGTCCAGGATATCCCTGTACTTGGCCGCATTCATCTTTCCCTCGATTGCAACCAGTTGTCCTGTCCCTGCAGCTGAAAAACACCCCCACAGCATGATGCTGCCACCACCATGCTTCACTGTTGGGACTGTATTGGACAGGTGATGAGCAGTGCCTGGTTTTCTCCACACATACCGCTTAGAATTAAGGCCAAAAAGTTCTATCTTGGTCCCATCAGACCAGAGAATCTTATTTCTCACCATCTTGGAGTCCTTCAGGTGTTTTTTAGCAAACTCCATGCGGGCTTTCATGTCAAGTCAAGTCACCTTTATTTATATAGCGCTTTTTACAATGCAGATTATGTCAAAGCAGCTTTACATTGATAACTGGTACATAATTTTGGCTGCACAGCAGCTCTTAAAGAATAGTGTCAATGCAGGCAGATCAGAAGCACTGTTGATTAAATGTCAAGAATACTGTTGAATATCAAATGTCAAGTCAAATGTCAAGTGTCCCCAACTAAGCAAGCCAAAGGCGACAGCGGCAAGGAACCCAAACTCCATCAGGTGACATCAGGTGGCAAACAGGTGGCAAACAAGTGGCAAATAGGTGTTAAAATGGAGAAAAAAAAACCTTGGGAGAAACCAGGCTTAGTCGGGGGGCCAGTTCTCCTCTGGCGAACAGTGCTTTGTTACGAATCAGGTTGCTATCATAAGTCTGATAGGATCGCACCAATCAAAGTGTTTATTTCAGTTCCATCCAGTTGAGGATCGTATTCATCACGCCGGTATGGACGGTTTGTTGAGGAACTGTGCTACTGGCTGTCGTGTCGATGAGGCCTTCACGATGGATGATCTAGTTGACTCGATCTCTGCTGATACTTCAGGGCTGCGTTGTGGTCATATCCAGTTGAGGATCGTATTCATCACGCCGGTATGGACGGTTTGTTGAGGAACTGTGCTACTGGCTGTCGTGTCGATGAGGCCTTCACGATGGATGATCTAGTTGACTCGATCTCTGCTGATACTTCAGGGCTGCGTTGTGGTCATGTCCAGTTGAGGATCGTATTCATCACGCCGGTATGGACGGTTTGTTGAGGAACTGTGCTACTGGCTGTCGTGTCGATGAGGCCTTCACAATGGATGATCTAGTCGACTCGATCTCTGCTGATACTTCAGGGCTGCGTTGTGGTCGTGTCATGGCTCCGGTCCTTGGTCTCAGCTGGATACGGCCCGGATCCGGTTGACTACGGTAAACCTCGGGATAAACAGAAAGACTAATATTAGCGTAGATGCCATTCTTTTTCTGATGTAACGAGTACATCTGGTGTTATAGAAAGTGTTCCCGGTTCCGGCTGACCTATTTTATGCAGCCTAATAATCCTTTAACGGATTTGAAAATATAAATTGATAATGTGTTATGTGTATGCCAGGTTAAAGAGATACGTTTTTAGTCTAGATTTAAACTGACAGAGTGTGTCTGCATCCCGAACAATGCTAGGAAGATTGTTCCAGAGTTTAGGTGCCAAATAGGAGAAGGATCTACCGCCTGCGGTTGATTTTGATATTCTAGGTATTATCAGCTGGCCTGAATTCTGAGATCGCAATAAACGTGAAGGACTATAATGCATTAAGAGCTCGCTTAGGTACTGGGGAGCTAAACCATTTAGTGCTTTGTAAGTAATTAGCAAGATTTTAAAATCTATACGATGTTTAACAGGAAGCCAATGCAGTGATGACAGAACTGGGCTAATATGGTCATACTTCCTAGTTCTAGTAAGAACTCTAGCTGCTGCATTTTGTACGAGCTGTAGTTTATTTATCAAGCGGGAGGAACAACCACCCAGTAGAGCGTTACAGTAATCTAGCCTTGAGGTCATGAACGCATGAACTAGCTGTTCTGCATTTTTCATTGAGAGCATATGTCGTAGTTTAGATATATTTTTAAGATGGAAGAATGCGGTTTTACAGATGCTAGTAACATGGCCTTCAAATGAAAGATTGGTATCAAAGAGCACACCCAGGTTCCTAACTGACGACGAAGACTTAACAGAGCAGCCATCAAGTGTTAGACAGTATTCTAGGTTATTGCGTGAAGAAGTTTTCGGTCCAAAAATTAGAATCTCTGTTTTTTCTGAATTTAGTAGTAGGAAATTACTGGTCATCCAGTTTTTTATATCAGCTATACATTCTGTTAATTTAGCGAATTGGTAAGTTTCGTCAGGGCGCGAAGAGATATAGAGCTGAGTATCATCAGCGTAACAATGAAAACTAACGCCATGCTTCCTAATGATATCTCCCAAGGGTAGCATGTACAGAGTGAAAAGCAACGGTCCTAGTACTGAGCCTTGCGGTACTCCATATTTAACTTGTGATTGATATGACATCTCATCGTTTACTACTACAAACTGATAACGGTCAGATAAGTATGATTTGAACCATGCCAATGCAATTCCACTAATGCCAACATAGTTTTCGAGTCTATTTAGAAGAATATTGTGATCAATAGTGTCAAATGCAGCACTAAGATCCAGTAACACTAATAGAGAGATACAACCACGATCTGATGATAAGAGCAAATAATTAGTAACTCTAATAAGAGCAGTCTCAGTACTATGGTACGGTCTAAATCCTGACCTGAAATCCTCACAGATATTATTTCTTTCTAAAAAGGAACATAGTTGTGATGAAACTGCCTTTTCTAGTATTTTTGACAGAAAAGTGAGATTTGAAATCGGCCTGTAATTGACTAATTCTCTAGGATCAAGTTGTGTTTTTTTAATAAGAGGTTTAATAACAGCCAGCTTAAAAGTTTTTGGTACGTATCCTAGTGATAAAGATGAATTAACAATATTAAGAAGAGGATGTATGACCTCTGGAAGCATCTCTTTCAATAGCTTAGTCGGTATAGGGTCTAACATACATGTGGATGATTTTGATGATTTAACAAGTTTAGACAATTCATGTGTCTTGCACTGAGGAGAGGCTTCCGTCGGGCCACTCTGCCATAAAGCCCCGACTGGTGGAGGGCTGCAGTGATGGTTGACTTTCTACAACTTTCCCCCATCTCCCATCTCCCGACTGCATCTCTGGAGCTCAGCCACAGTGATCTTTGGGTTCTTCTTTACCTCTCTCACTCAGTTTGGCCGGACGGCCAGCTCTAGGAAGGGTTCTGGTCGTCCCAAACGTCTTCCATTTAAGGATTATGGAGGCCACTGTGCTCTTAGGAACCTTAAGTGCAGCAGACATTTTTTTGTAACCTTGGCCAGATCTGTGCCTTGCCACAATTCTGTCTCTGAGCTCTTCAGGCAGTTCCTTTGACCTCATGATTCTCATTTGCTCTGACATGCACTGTGAGCTGTAAGGTCTTATATAGACAGGTGTGTGGCTTTCCTAATCAAGTCCAATCAGTATAATCAAACACAGCTGGACTCAAATGAAGGTGTAGAACCATCTCAAGGATGATCAGAAGAAATGGACAGCACCTGAGTTAAATATATGAGTGTTACAGCAAAGGGTCTGAATACTTAGGACCCTTATGTGATATTTCAGTTTTTATTTTTTAATAAATCTGCAAAAATGTCAACAATTCTGTGTTTTTCTGTCAATATGGGGTGCTGTGTGTACCAGTGTTAATTTCGTTGACTAAATATTTTCGTCATTATTTTCGTCACAAATATGTTTTTGCGGACGAAAACGAAACGAAAACTAAAAAAGAAGTCACTGATGAAGACTAAAACTATGACTAAATTGATTGAAATTATCGTCAACGAATAAAGGATGAGACGAAAATAGACTGTGACAAAAATCCAATCAGCAGACGGGAGAGATGCGAGGAATGAACAAAAGAACCAATCGGCAAAACGGAACAGGCGAGACTGCATGAGAAGAGAACCAATCAGAGCCTGACTTATTGAGACGTGAAGCGAAGGTATTCAGTCTTTGACTGAGCTCGCGGGAAGACGGCATTGGAAGAGACGATGTGTAAAAGAGCTACAAAATGTCCACAGCCGGGGGAAAAAGAAGGGGAGACTTGTGGGCTCACTTCACGTTTGACGACGAACAAAACAAAACAAAGTGTAAAGCATGCGGAAGTGTAAAGAAAATGCACTTTAGATTCAAATTAAAAATGTTTGCACTTATTGTTCAGCTCAGCTGTAAGCTTTAAGGTCCTGGACCTAACTTTATTTTTCTTTTATTGATGGTGAATTGGCAGCTAGTTATTGTTACATTACCATAACAGTGTTTGTTGCTGCATAAAAGCTTTTGAATTGAAATAAAGACACAGTTGTGTTGTAATAAAGTTGAATTTGTGTTTTATATATTTTGGTTAAGTTTGTTTCCTATACCAGCGGTAAAAAATTGTCTAGTAAATCTGTTATTGATTTTAGTCTTATTTTAGTCGACTAAAATACCAAGCAATTTTAGTCGACTAAAATAAGACTAAAATTAAAACAAATCAGATGACTAAAACTTGACTAAAACTAAAAAGAATTATAGTCAAAAGACTAAGACTAAAACTAAATTAAAATTTCTTGTCAAAATTAACACTGGTGTGTACATTAATGAGGAAAAAAAATGAACTTAAATGATTTTAGCAAATGGCTGCAATATAACAAAGAGTGAAAAATTTAAGGGGGTCTGAATACTTTCCGTACCCACTGCATATATAGCTTTAGTTTTCAGAAGGTAAATGGTCAAAAGATAGAATAGTTAAAGAAACAGCAAATCTTTATTTCCTTCAAAACCACTCCAAAATAATTAAACTGGTTAAATTTAATTTTTGTGTGGGGGAGGGGTATGCACAGGATGTATGCAAATGAGTTATTTTAAAGAGTAAATAGGAAATTAAAGGCACGGTGACTGAAGTGAGGTCAGGTGGACTGGCCCGTTAGTCTTTAATGAGAATGCATTTAGCCCATCAGCTTCCCCACTCTCTCGTTTCTCACAAACTAATTAAAACTAGCCAAAATTGCATGGGTATCAGAAAATTAATTGCTGTTAGGTGGGAATAGGAATGTCCTACTATTCATCACCAGAGAAATCCTTTCTACTGTGGCACTGTTTAAGATTAATAGACTTAAACAAAACAATTAGGGCCACCATTTTCAAATGAAGATGTCGCGTCCCCCTTACTTCAAATCGCCTGTGATCAGCTCTTGGTAATAACTCATCCTATTTTAACAATGTGTGTTCCACGCCAGCCAAATTAACACTTGAAAGCTCTCTTTTATGATGTATAGACTCTGAGAAGGGGAGTGAATAAGGAGAAGTGTGTTATCTAGTAGCTTTTGTTAATAATGGGGATGGGAAGGCACAGTTGTAGTTTAGAGCTCAGTTCACATCAGTGTAATTACTTTTAGAGAAGTACTGACTAATGAAAGAATGAACCTGTCCTGCGTATGTTCAAGCCGTGCATTGTTTAATGTGTTAGCTGCTAATTAGCCAATGTCGATTAGATTCTACTTCTGTATTACACACCTCAATTTGGACCCTCTGCTGGATGTAGATGGAATTATTGTTTTTTTCCCATGCTTTTTTGTTAAAATATTTTTGACCAAGCATGCAATGTTTACTCATACTACAGGAATTGTAAAAGATTGGCTCATATTCAAACATAATTAAAAATTATGTTTTAGGCAATTTCTTACATTGGCTGTTCAACCATTATGGTTAAACTAGTCCAGTGGTTCTCAACATTATTGACTCCAAGGCCAACCATTGTCCACAACAATATTTGATCCTCTCTTTTCAATTTACAGAAATTAGGTGTGTCCATAGATTAAAATAACCAAAATAATTCAAATTAAAGCTACAGTTCGTAAAATCTGCCACTTGAGGGCGCACTACCAAAACAATAACAATCGCGTGGTTTGATGACGCTAAGAAGGTGCGTGGAATGATGGGATTTGTTGTCTTCTACTCAACCGCTGACGGCCATCAATCCGACGGAAAGATAAATCATGGATTTAACGGATGAGGTAAAGTTTTATAAATGTTGTGTTTGATGTCATAGTTTTATTATATTGAATTAGACCCGAGTAATGGAAGGTTTACATCGAAATTTTTAGTCATAGATGTTAGAATGTTTGTCCAATTCGATGGTGTGATAACACAGCACAGTTTCAAGTGTTCAAATCAATAATAATAAATGTTATTTTGAACTTACCAATATCATTTGCAATAATAATTGATTCATATTTCTGTATAACACTAACTGACTAACTGTATTTATTTACATTGTTTAACTTGTCAGGTGAAATAAGACAGTGTAAAAAAATCAGTAAATAACAAAATGCAATAACACTGCACCTGCATAAACTTTAGTTTTTAATATATAAAATAAAGCATGATGAATTGCAACTTCATTATGACCTAAGAATATGCACTTCACATAGTTATGTAAACTATTAAAAACATTTGATATATTTTAAATTGTATATAAACGATTACCACTTGTTCAACAAATATATACACTCGTGTACATTCAAACACAATAAGTGGGCATACATAGCAAACGCGAGTTCAACGATTTGCGCGAGTAGATTACATACAAAGTCAATGCAAAGACGCGATCAGACTATGGATCATACGCCTCAGTCGTATGGATCAGTCCTCGCGCGGGTCTAGAGACGCGTCCTCGCGCGGGTCTAGAGACGCGATGCCCCGCGTTTGGCGTGTATGCCTCTTGTCCCAAACTCTTCTTGGGTCGTTTGGTTGGCCCGTACGCTTTCGTTTACGGGAGCTGTCCTTGTCGACAGCACCAGCGGCAGATGGTAAACAGTAATTATGTTCCATAAATAAGTGACACAATCCACCATAAAACGTGCAAGAAGTAAATAAGAATAAGAAATAAGAAACTGCTTGAAGCAAGCTAGTGGTTTGCTGGACGCTAGACACTACTTCCGCATTTGTCCACGACACTGTTGTCATGTGGTTTCTACGTCAGTAAAGGCGGTAACAAAGGGTAACTGACGTCATTGACAGGCGACTGTACTGCCCTGTGTCACTGTTTAGAATGGGAATTTTCTCATGATTTAGAAGTAGTTGAAAACATTAGAGATATTGTTAGTAATCAGCTGGACAAAATATATAACACTAGCCTAGTGGTTTTTGGATATTTTACTGCAAAAATATTACATATTGTACCTTTAAAAAAAGTAAATTTTAGAATTTCAGAAGTTTGGGGGTAAATTAAATCTTAATTTTTAGTAGTTTAGCTTATTTTGTCGTATTTTAAGTCATCTTGTGACCTTCTTAAAAGTTTGCTCAGGCCCCCTTGTGGGCCCCGGCCAACTTGAGAACCACTGAACTGTTTTACCTAGCCTAACCAGCTTATGTCAGTAATAGGCCAGATCAGTTAACTGCATGACTGGTTAACTACATAAATATATTATTATCACCTTATTGACCAGTATAAGGTGTTTTGGGAACTTTAATGTGGATTTTGATTGTTTACCTATCATAGTTACAGAGGTCAAGCTGTTTAAACTTGCTTAACTAGCCAATGTGAGTAATGTACCAGTACTGCCAATCTAATATCATAATAATAAGTCTGTGAAAACCTAGACCAGCTGGTGATAATCTTAAATGACAAATTAAAAATGTTGTTTTTTTTTTTTTGCATTTTGCATTTTAATAACCAGTAATGTGTATGTGGGGAACTTTCATACTGGTTTTGACTGTTTACATGTTTATACAAGTCAAGCTGTTCTACCTACATTATTTGTCTTACCAATAGCTTTTGTCAGAAATAAACCAACATTGCCGATCTAAAACAAGTCCATAAAAACCTAGAAAACTTATGCTGGTTTAGCTGGTGACAAGCTTAAATTACTAATGTAAACAATCTTTTTGTATTCCTTGTTCTACCTAAGTTAACCAGCTCATATCATAAATAAACCATAACTGCTGATTTAAACTACAGTAGTTGAGAACATCTTGGAGTTTATGCTGGTCCAAATTGGTCTTTGCAGCAGGAAAATCAATATAGACTTATAAACTGTACATAGTGTTGTATATGAAGAATCAGAATCAGAAAGAGCTTTATTGCCAGGTATGTTGTTTACACATAGTAGGAATTTGTTTTAGTGACAGAAGCTCCACAGTGCAACAGAGTGACAGCGACAAGACAAGACACATAATAAAATAATAATATACAAATTTACAAGATAGACAAAGTGCAAAAAAAACAAAAAACAAAAACAATATATAATATAGACAATTGTATGTACAGTTATGTGTGCAAATTTGAAATATAAGTAAGTGTTTTAAGTAAATAATGTGTAATAGTGTTGTGTGTTCCATGTTTGTCAAGTGTTCATGAGATGGATTGCCTGAGGGAAGAAACTGTTCCTGTGTCTGGTCGTTCTGGTGCTCAGGGCTCTGTAGCGTCGACCAGATGGCAACAGTTCAAAGAAGGAGTGTGCTGGATGTGAGGGGTCCAGAGTGATCTTCTTTGCCCTTTTTCTCACTCTGGATAAGTACAGTTCTTGGAGAGTGGGGAGGGTTGTGCCAATGATTCGCTCAGCAGACCGGACTACCCTCTGTAGTCTTCTGAGATCAGATTTGGTAGCTGAGCTGAACCAGACGGTAATTGAAGTGCAGAGGATGGATTCAATGATGGCAGAGTAGAACTGTTTCAGCAGCTCCTGTGGCAGGTTGAACTTCCTCAGCTGGCGAAGGAAGTACAACCTCTGCTGGGCCTTTTTCACAGTGGAGTCAATGTGAATCTCCCACTTCAGGTCCTGGGAGATGGTGGTGCCCAGGAACCTGAATGACTCCACTGCAGTCACAGTGCTGTTCATGATGGTGAGTGGGGGGAGAGCAGGGGGGTTTCTCCTGAAGTCCACGATCATCTCCACTGTCTTGAGCGTGTTGAGCTCCAGGTTGTTAAGACTGCACCAGACAGCCAGCTGTTCAACCTCCAGTCTGTAAGCAGACTCGTCTCCGTCCCGGATGAGGCCGATGACTGTGGTGTCGTCCGCAAACTTCAGGAGCTTGACAGAGGGGTCTTTAGAGGTGCAGTCGTTGGTGTAGAGGGAAAATATATGGGTGTGAATTATATATATGTGTATAGTATTTGTGCTCATGTACCTATGGATTCATATGTGTATGGGTGTGTAAGCTTGGGTGTGTAAGCTTGTGCATGTGTCTATTCACATTGTGTTTGTTGTGCTCCACACATCCACAATCATTCAAAGGCTTAAATCACAGTTCTAAACAGAATGCCAACAATGTGTAAAGATGTTCCAAATGTGGGAATACTCACACACAGACACACACACACACACACACACCCACACACACACAGTGATTTAAATGTGAATGACAGACCCTGTAATCACTGTATGTGTCAAAGTAGAAAGAGAGCGAGAGAGTCAGAGAGAGAGAGCGTAATTTTGTTTTGTTTGCATGCTTTCTGTTAAAAAAGTACAGAACAACTGAAAGAAAAAATATGAGTCACAAAGTCATTGTGTCACTCCATACAACAAAAGACCACCATTCCCCGCGCACCCCTCGGTTCCCCTCCCCCTTTCTCTTCTCCCTCTGTTTCTCCCTTCTTTCTTGTTTGTGACATCCGCCAATGAAAAGACAACAAAAAAGTCATTTCTTAATCTGTAGGTGCCAGTCATTGTGCGTGAGTGGAGGGCCTGTCTGCGTTCGATCTGCTTTCTAACGAAAGCTTTTCAAAAACAACTAGTGCAATTCCATTCAGTGTTGACACACTATTCAACCAGATTAAACATGATTCAATATCACAGTGATGCTGCCAAGCAGGGTAAAGTGGAGTCGAACTTGTATTTACAGTGCGTGCAAAATGCATGCAATGCAGGAAATTTAATCATTGTTGAAAGCATTGTCTATAATGAATAAATTACATATAATTAAAAACTTGTCATGATTCTTAGTCTTTAAAGCTTTCTGTGTGGTTAGTTCACATACATACATACATACATACATACATATATATATACGGATCACAAGAAAATGGGAACATTTTTTGGAAATTATGTCAATAGGTATATAGTTATACTCAACTGACATGACCATAAAATATCTGGCTGACAGCTAATCTCTTCGATAGTAAAAGCTTTTTAGAATTAAAAATACAATACAATAAAATTAAAATAAAATAGAATAAATTTTTATGTCTTGTGCCATTTGTGTTACTATTAGGTTTTAATACATAACTTATTATGTTCTTTCTCTTTTTTCTCTCTCTGTGTATCTTCCTCAGGTTCTCGATTTCCCAGTCCTAGGTTCACAAATCGGCCCAGCAGAAAACGACCCCTTCCCAGCTCCCCTTCCCTGTCTGACCCCAGTTTTGACCTGCAGGCCATGATTCGGACCTCGCCCAACTCTCTAGTCACTATCCTTAATAATTCTCGCTCCAGCTCATCCACCAGTGGATCCTACGGACACCTCTCAGCTGGCACTATTAGGTATGTACAACAGTGAATTAAGAATATATATATTTTTTTTTAAAGCTGGATTTTGCTTTATTTTTGTTTAAAAATACTTTTTATTATTATTATTATTTTTATCGTACTTCATATATCAGTGGAATTGTTTAGTTTTTCCTTCAGGACAGATTATTGTGTCACTCACATCCTTCTGAGATGAGCCAGTCTTCATATCTCACTTGACGGGTTTTAAAAGGATAGTTTACCCAAAATTCTTCATTTATTCACCTTCATGTCATTCCAAACTTGGACCCTGTAGCAAGTGTGAAAATAAAGAAAGTGGTGTGTATTGGAACAGACAAGAGGCAAGAGAATGCTAGAGAGATTCTGAGAAAGAGATAGACAGGAGAAGGGACCTGTGCTGAAAGTGGACACTCCAGCACATCCTCAGCAGTGGAGTGATGAATGAACACTGGATGGCGAAATAAACGAGGGAACATAGAGAGCGCTATTAGGAGGAAGCGTGTGAACATATTCCTCCCCTCCTCCCTCACACTCGTCTGTCTGATATGCATCACCTGATTAATGTTCTCTCCATCAGCTGAGGAGAGCTTTATCCTAACACTGCCGCCACGCAATCGCTCATGCTGAAAAGGAGGAGAGGAAGGGGGAATGACAAATGAAAGGGTCATGAAGAGGGGGACAAGGGAAGGAAGCAAAGTCTGGGCTGAGGACAGTAACACAAGCTTTAATGGGAAGGAGAGAGAATCTGTTGTGGATGAAGTGAATAGAACTCACCCACTCACTATGTCTTAGTTGAAATTCAATAGCGGTTAAAACTGAGGGCTGTTCTTAAGTGTTCACTGACCGTCCTGCGTTCTAACATGTTTAACCTGTTTCAACAGCTAAATAATTCATGTTTTTATAATGATCTCACTTATATGGGGCTCAATTAGTTTGGTCAGTTCATAGCAGGAGTTCAGACAGACTTTAAGTGGATAATTCAGCAGGAGTTCAGACAGACTTTAAGTGGATAATGAAGCTTTTGTCACATCAGTGAGACTGTTATTGACGTGGGGGCTAATCAATATTCAGATACTGATCAACCAAATGCCACTTTAAGCTGGGATATCTAAATTTGTTCTAGTCACAAGACACTCCTATATTGCAGTTTACTGGGTACTCTCTGCCAAAAATAGTAAGCCTAATTTTTTTTTGTTTAAAGGTCCAGTGTGTAATATTTAGGAGGATCTATTGACAGAAATGCAATATAATATAAATAACTATGGCCACGTTCACACAGTCATTTTTTGGGATTGACAACCGCATTTACTTAACAGGTATGAGTCTCGAAATGTCTCGTTCACACAGCAACTTTCAGTAGCGTCCGGAACACTGTCTGTATGAACATCTTTCTAGTAACCATGACTACAGTGATCAACGTAATATTAAAGATGGCGACGTCCATAAAACTGAAAAGTATTATCACTTTTCACATGACAAGAGACTAACTGAACCGCGAGTTCATTCATCAAAACTTCATTAACCAACAGCAGCATGTAAACGCGCTAGCCGGAGTCTTTAACCGCACACGCGTGTCACGTCCTTTGCGACATCTTGCGCATGACACGGCATTTGAAAAGAATGGAGAACAGTGACTGGATCTAACACCTTGAGATGACATACAGCTCACATCTCTGTCGCAGTAAGTTACCAAAAGCGAAACCGCACACAAAACACCTCAGAAGAGCGGCTCTCTCGCACTGTATGACATGACAGACAACTAGTTGTCCAGTCCTGTTCCGTTCACACAGCGCAAATATTCAGAGAATGCGGTTGTGAGTCCTGAAAATTTACAGGTGTGAGTTCTGTTATAAAATGCGGTTGTCACTCCCGTAAATAACCGTACTGCGTGTGAACGTAACCGTACTAAGGACTCAAATACAGGATTGACAACCGTATTCTGCTGCTGTGTGAACGTGGCCTATGTTTTCAGTGGTGTACAAAGACCTTACATAATGAACCATTATGTTTTTATTACCTTAGAATGAGCCATTTCTATCTAGATACACCGCGGGTCCCCTTACATGTTAAGTCGCCATTTTGCGCCAACATGTTTCTGCACTACAGAGCGTGTTTCGTAACCATGTTGTTCTTCTTCTTCGTTGGTGTTTTTAGAGCAGCTTGCATCGTCACTACATTAAATACGCAATGAAGTAGAAGAAGTAGTAGTAGTAGTCATCTGGTTTATTAGAAGCAGAGACCATTCTTTGTTAGAAGTAAAAGAAACCTCATTGCTTGATTGGCTACTCTCTGCTGTCTTAGATGACGACATCTCTGTCCTGTGTTGGCCACCGTAGCTTTGCTATATGCGCTTTGAAAGGGTAGCGGTGGACTGAGCCATTGGCTGCAATTTGCAACCCCTCCGCTAGATGCCACTGAAATTTGTAAACACACTACAACTACAAAATAGTACCGATATACACTACCGTTCAAATATTGTCAAATATTTTTTTTTNTTTTTTTTTTTTTTTTTTTTTGAAAGGAGTCTCATATGCTTACCAAGGCTGCACTAATTTGATAAAAAAATACACTAAAACAGTAATATTGTGAAATGTTATTATTTAAAATATTAATAAAATTCTTGTTATTTTAAATAATAATTTAAATGATTATTTTAAATAACAAATATTATTTTCATTTTAAAATAACAGCTATTACTCCAGTCTTCAGTGTGACATGATCCTTCAGAAATTATTCTAATATTTGGTGCTCAAGAAACACTTCTTATTTTTTATCAATGTTGAAAATGTTCTGCTGCTTAATATTTATTTGGAAACTGTGATAATGTTTGTTCAGGATTATATGATGAATAGACAGTTCAAAAGCATTTATTTGGAATAGAAATCTTTTGTATCATTATAAATGTCTTTACTGTTATTTTTGATCAATTGAATGTGTATTTTTTTATTATTAATTATTAAAACCTATCCTGTATTGTTTAAAACATTATCAACATTATATAATGAGTACTACAACAGATGTTAAACAGGAGATTGTTGCAGATTTTGCAGCATTTCAGAATATAAGAAGTTCTTACATTTGAACACATTCAGTTCTTGTAACTTCTCTATCAAACTGAACGATGGTTCTACCATAGAGAGCAGTTTGAGAAACAGCTAGCATCCCTGGCGATGTGTCACTCAGTTTGACATCTGCCATCCAGCACTATTAGGAAGTGACTTTACCTGGTTTGGGTGGGGGTCTCAGAGAGAGAAAAGATGACAGAAATGTTCCTCTTTCCCACACTGAGAGTGATTAATCAGTGATTTGTTTTTGCAAGCTAATCAGTCATATCTTGTGTGTACATGAATGGACAGACGTGGCAGGCAAGGGTCCAGGCCCAATGAGTGATGAGACGGCTGCATCAGCCACGCAGCGTCCAGCTACATTGATTTCCTCTCTGCCTTTAATAAGACCAGTAGATGTATGAGCTCGCATGGAGCGGCCAGCATGTCCCACGATGAATGGAACCCCCTATGAATGTCTGTTATAGAGCACCAGGGATTTATCATTAAAGAGACTGTGGCATCTATAGAAGAGGAGGTGATATATGAAAGTTCAATAGTGTGCTTAAATACAGCTTTTATTCTCTTCGGCTGATCCATTTTTTTTTTTTTTACATGAACTATATTGGAACCTTTTCTAAAAAAGGGTTTATATTTGTTGTTGTTTTTATATTTGTTTATTAATTAAGATTAACAGTGTAGTAAGTTCAATTTGTAATTTTTGGGTTAATAATTATTATTAATTATTTATATTAATAATTGTATTTTATTGATAGTATTATTTTATTTTATAAAATATTATTACATTACATACACTACCTTTCAAAAGTTTTTTTGGAAATTGATTATTTTATTTAGCAAGCCTGCTTAAAATTGATCAAAAGTGGCAGTAAAGACTTTCTATTTCAAATAAATGCTGTTCTTCTGAACTTTTAAGTAACACAACTGCTTTCAACATTGATAAAAAAAAAGTAGGACGTTTCTCGAGCACCAAATCAGCATATTAGACTGATTTCTGAAGGATCATGTGACATTGAATGGAGTGATGGATGATGAAAATTCAACTTTTCCATCACAGGAATAATGACTTGTTAATATAGATTCAAATAAAACTTTAAATTGTAATAATATTTCACAGTATTACTGTTTTTACTGCATTTTTGAATAAATAAGTGCAGCCTTGGTTAGAAAAAGAAATTTCTTTCAGAAAACATAAAAAAATCTAGCCAACCACAAATTTTTAAACAGTAGTAAATTATAAACAATATTAAATTAATGATATTTAAACAATGGCAAATTTATATAAAGGAAATTTGTAATGTACATCACCAAATTTCACTTATTTGCAACATGAACTTTCTCATGGTTGAATCTTTCTCATAAGCTGGTTTTTTTTTCTCTCTATTTGTCTTTCAGCCCTGCATTGAGTTTTGCGTATCCTCCGACGCCTGTAGCACTACAAATGCATCAGCAGCTTATCGGTCGGCAACCGGGTATTGTAGGTTCTGCCTTCGGACACAGTCCGCCCCTCGTGCACCCAGCTCCTGCCTTTGCCACCCAGAGACCTGTTCCTGGCATCCCCCCCTCCAGCCTGGCACCTACAGAACGTTCCACGGCCTCAAATGACTCACAGGTCAGTTCTCACTACTGTACAAATTATTTTCAATATAATACTGATATTGAAAATATAGAATTTAGGAAAAAATGGAGAGGTGATGAGATAACAGAGACAAGACAGTATAACACAAGCTGGATTTGAACTTGTGTTTCCCATATGAGCACCACATCTCAGTTCTATTGGAGCACATGTGTTAACCGCCTTCACAAGTCAGTTAGAATACACATTCAAAGCTGGGAGAACTAAAATTAGATGAAGCAAGATTTTTTTTCTGGAGTTTAAGCAACACAATGCATTTTTAAATCATTTAACATGATTGCTTTTGGGTGTAAACAGCAACAGAATTCGTTTAGATCACACGGTGATTTTCCCCCTCAAGGCTTAAATTTATTCAGTGCTTATCATCACAAGAGCCGGCGCTATTTGTTATTGTGTGTGGCTCACAAAATACGCACCACCAACACGGCAGCATATATAAACAGCTGAGAAAGTGTGGCTGCAGACAGGCCTCATGGGAATTTTTCCCATGAGTGCACGTAGTCTCTATGTTGTGTCTCGATATGGAGAGCCGGTGAGCTTGCCCGGAAGGTATTTTGAGAAATAACACCTAGCTTGTTAACAGCAAAAATCCCGCCACCTCCACCATTAATCAGACACAGATACATTCCCAAACCTTCCCTTTGAAAGATGAGCATAAAAGTGTTTTTCATCTTTAGTTTTTTCACCCAAGCATGCCCCATCCATTTATACTCACCGTACTCACTCGATTAAAATCTACAGAGTGCATCTTGTTGTTTTTATCCATCTTTGCATCGATCCGTTTTTTTTTTGTACTTTAGTCAACACTTAGTGTGAAGGTGAATCAGTTTTCAAGAGATTTTACCAATGCCAGTCTTTCCGTTCAAACCATTATAGCCCCACTACTTCGTCCCAACTCAGTGTCATCCATTTCCCCGCCTTACCACAGAGAGCACCAGCCTCTTTAATAGAAGGGCATCATGGGACATTTGTCTCACCATGTGGTTGTAAAAGAACAATTAATGGAAAAGGAGAGAAGGTGTGAGCATTGCTCAAAGTGACAGACAGAGAAATAGCAGATCATTGTTTTTTATTGGATCTCTAAACTAAACTAAAAAAGATCCTTGAGAGCGTAGTTTTATACACCTTATATGGTGTACAATATATTCACAAGATTGTCTTTAAAGTGTATTTAAATTCATAAACATGAATACTTGAGTTTAAAAGGGATAGTTCATCAAAAAACAAACATGCTGTCATCATTTACTCACCCTCATATTATTAAAAACTTGTATAGTTTGATCTGGTGTTTCCGGCAAATTAATGCATGACTTTAGAAGAAAATAGTGAACTAGTCTTGGACTCTGTTTAGGGTACTTTTTTGTCCTTTTTTTCCAGTTTATTTTTTTTCATACAACTTTTTTTGCATGAAAACAAACATCCTGGTCATTCTGCTAAACAAATTTGTTTGCATTCCCCACCCCCACCAATTTTGAACATCATAGTGAATATGTTTGGTTTCATCCTTGACTGAAACCCTGCATCTTTAGCTAAATGTCAGATTTATCTGCTCTATTTTGAATACTCAATGCAAAACGATTCTTCTTTTTGAGTTGTATCTTTTAATTAGGTACATGCTAATTAAAGAGTCACAATAACGTCAATGAATGTCTCCAGCTATTTGTGTATTTTTATGTGATTTAAGAGCAAAGGACGCTGAACGCAGAGTTAAACGCTCTGCTAGAGGAGTCTGGCAGGATGAACCTTCCTTCAGAGCCAAGGAATCATGCTCTCTCATCCAGGGAATGTTACTTTTTTCTCTCCCACTGAGCTCTTTTACTTTACTGGCTCTGGTCAGTCGCAAGGGACTTCCTCTGGCAGAGAGTGAGAGAGAGTGGTAGTGAATGAGCGGATAGAGTCAGAGGAGGGGATATTGCTGTTCAGGGAGAAATTGAGAATAATGTCTGTGTTTCGACATGTTAATGGCATTTGTTTTTGTCGTTTTTTTTTTCTGGAGTGGATTTGTTATATGCATGCATATTATTACACCAACAAAAAAGAATTTTTTTGGGGGGGGAATAGTACCATGTTAATATCATGTACCATCGCAGTACTGTGGTATTCTCTATAATACAGTAGTAAAATCATGTTTTTTGAACTATAGCAATACAGTGGTTTTCCATGTACCATGGTAGTCTTTTGTGAAAAAGAAGTGTACTTAATATTATTTGAATGTGCAGTGTGCTTCAGATCTCAAAAGTATATTTTAAAAAAAAAACTACAGATAATGTAACATTAATGAATTAAAATGCCACTTAAACAGAGTACACTATCAAGACAATATCTCTTGTTTCTTAATACATTTAAACATACTTTTAAAAAGTGCAGTTTGTCAGCTTGTCAGTACATACAGCAGTACATTTTAACCATGTTTCAATAAGAGTTATAAAATTACATATAAAGTTAGTAAGTTCTTAAGTTGTAAAAAAAAAAAAAAAGCAATAGAAAGTTCAGCTAATTCCATTTATTACAAATTTAATGGTAATACTATGTTTTTTTTAATTAACATAGAGTACCATCTCATGAACATGAATATGGTAATCATTCAGCCCCCAAATTGAATTTGGACCTACATTTTTGATGATGATGATACTGTTTATGTAGTAACTTATTTTTATATGTGTTTTTAAAATATTTGTTTCTAGACTAAACCCACCAGTGAGTCGGCTGTGAGCAGCACAGGTGACCCCATGCACCACAAACGCTCCAAACTCAAAGCAGATGAGGAGCCGCCCAGCCCTGGAGCTGTTAGCATGCAGGTATGCATCTTCACATATGTGCACATGCATATACATAGGGCTAAAAATACACACACACAACCAAAAAAATAATAAAAATAAACCCTCAAGGAGACAGTTCCCACACATGCACACACAGCAAGAGCTTTGGGACCAATTATGTTACGTACTGTAAAGCTATTTATTTGTGTGTTTGATTTGGTCGCCTGTTGTGGCACTGCTTCAGATGCGATAAGCCCCATTGATGTCCACGGCTTCAGAGGGAAATTGTTTTTCTTTTAATCAGATGCTTAACTGAATGGAAAAATGAAAGCAAAATTAGATGACACATTTTACAGACACAACTGATGGTTGGGCGACTCCTGAATGGAATAAATAGACCTCTGTTTTTATTGTTTTTCTAATTTATTTTCTCTCACTTTGTGGTCCAAACAGAGCTAAATTAGATGTATAACCGACATTTGACTGCTGGCCTCTGAATTCACAAAACCTGGTTTCTATTTGCAAAGCTGTTAACACTACTATAACTAACACCAATTCTGCATAATTTGTGGCACCTATCGAGCAAAGTTCTTTTTCCAGGGCATTTTTTTGTTTGATAAAAAGAATAACAACCCTGTAGGCATACAGCTACATGTTTTCTCAAGAGGTATTCCAAATGTCAGATGCATTTTTATTACATTTAGCATTGTGTTCATGATACAAATAAGGTGTGAGGACTCATCTAGTTGTCATGTACTCCAAATAACATCATTTATCATGCACTGTCTCATCTGCACTGTTGAATAACTCTAGCTCTAGCTCTAACTCTGAATAACACATAGAATTTTTATCTTTGAATGAAGTAATTTCCTTCATATCACGCTGCTGTAATACACATTAGTGTAATATTTGTATGTGTTTTCAAATGTGTTTTCATTATTGACCCAAATGCCTTCACCAATTTGCTGCATGTGTTTGTGCAGGAGCAAACGGATGGAAGGACTCTGGTAAAAGAGGAGGGCGATAAAGAGGAGGGCAAGCAGGAGCCGGAGGTAGTGTATGAGACCAACTGCCACTGGGAAGGTTGCTGCAGGGAGTTCGACACCCAAGAGCAGCTTGTGCACGTGAGTGGACAACGTACCTGTGTTTCATCTATGAAAATGTTCAGTCTCTTAATAGAATCATTCATGATAAGGGTCTCAAATAGGTAGAAAAGACACACATACACACACAAACACCTTGAAAGCCTATATTTCGCTTCAGACATCCCATTTGTCACACCCACTCCCAAGTTTAGGCATAGAGTGAAAGGACATGAAAGCCCACTTCCTGTGAAAATACACCACTCTGTCTCCCTTTACTACTTCTCTCTGGACAACACACACACAGCTGTTCTTTAAACCGCTCTTGTCACCTATCATCCACACACACACACACATTCACAGAAACACACACCAACCCCAAAGGCACACATCTGATAGAAAGATTCCCAGTTCTCCATGGCTGTCTATCCTTACTCTGACATGGCAATCCATGGCGGCCATGCTAACCGCTATCTATAATTGAAAGCCTCCAGTTGGAATGGCCTGCCTCCCACATTTGAAGGCCCGTGCTCAAAGTTTGAAGATCTTGACAATTTCTTTACTGTGTATTTGAGAGAAGGATATGCATGTTGTTCTCTATGTGTGACACTTTTTTTATGTTTTAGAAAAATCTTGAAATCAAAATTTTTGAATTTAGTAATTTTGTTGACAAATTACATGTAATAACTATAAATTATGCATAATTACATGCAGCTAACCTTAAACTAAACCCAATCCTAACCCTAACCATATAGTAGAGCATTTAGTTAATTCATATTAATGGGTACTTGAATGTATAGTTACACTGTAACAAGGACAAATAGTGTAACCCTATTCTTTTACATTTTCACAATTTTCACAATCTTCATTTAGCTTTTTTTCACTCTTCACTTCAATGGTCCTGAGGTATCACAGATAACGTTTTAATAAGTATAAATATTCCACATAGTCTTTATTTATATCAGATAATTAAAACATAAAAATTATAATAAAAAAAAATGATATATAATAATTATTATTATTTTAGATTTAAAACATTTTTGTTTAAAATAGTTCAAGTATATCACATTGCAGGATAGTTTAAATATCATATCAACAACCCAGTTAGTATTCTTTTATAAAAAGCACCAAAAATGAAATAGTTTCTTACATCAACATCTGTTATTCCTCAAATCAGATTTTCATCACTCTGTCTCATAAAAATCAGCTTTTGTTTTCCAATTATTTTGCCTTTTTATTTTCCCATAGTCACATGCTAATAAATATATTTTCCTACAATCTAATTCATTCCCTCCCCTCTAATTCAGCTGAGCAAGGGATGAGGCTTCTTATCTCTCTTTTCTCAGTAATAGGATGAGTGCAGTGTGTGGACCACAGTGTCTCATCCAACAAAGAGTGGTGGGGGGTATTGGTGGGGGGTTGTATTTCCTTATATCAAAGCGATATAAGATCCCTCCCCCATATCCCACAACCTCCACAAGATTTTTTGAGGGAAAAAAATAAAAACAAATAAGATTCCAAATATTCCGTTCTGTTCACATCTTCTGTTTACACTTTGGACAAACAAATGATTTATTACATAAATGTTTATATACTGTAGATTTACCAGCCTACATCATTGATGTGCTGGCAGTTTTTATATTGTTAAGTTTTGTTCTAAAATATCACAGTGGCTCAGTGGTTTTGTTTCTATGCTAGTGAATCTTACTTTTTCAACACATCACAGTGTACTTTTAGGCTGGGATATAGTTTTTCTGTGCTGCAGTAGTAAAATTTTTTCAGCTATGTAAAACATGCTCTCACCATGACACATTGCTGCGCTTTTTTTTATCGGAACAGCTTAGCACTCTCAATAAGATAAACATCAAATCTCTGCAACTTAGCACACTTATCTGCTCTACACAGTCAGCATAAACCAATCGGGTGTCAAATTGTACTGATTTATTTAATTATTTTCCCTTTTTTTTTTTTTTTTTT
>RJVU01059636.1:5325771-5343734 GCA_003731715.1 Anabarilius grahami | reverse complement strand
CCAATACAGGTGCCTCGGTTCTCTCTCAGTCTTTCTCTTTGCATTTCTCTCAATAGTGATACTCTTCATAAAGACTCTTTAATGTTAGCTGATGTGTGTTTGCTGGTAAACAAGGATGCCCAGTGATAAACGAAACAGAGAGACATGAAATGTCTGTATAGTGAATTTGCTCTGTCCCACCTCAGACATCTTGACCTCCTTGACTGTATCCAACAACTGAAATCATAAAGTGTCTTTATTTTTTACATAATCCGTTGAATTGATATTCGATTTGTTGAAATAAACTACTGTTTTTAATTATTAACTTAATTGAAATACCAAAAGTGTAATATTTAACCATATACGCTATTTTGTTTTATGTTTTAGTGTCCATTTTTACTCTCATTTTGCTGTTTTACTGAAAGTTAATTTCAGATACTCTTTCTCTCTGACTCCATCTCTCCCTCCACCCGCAAGGTGGTTCTGACTGATGGTGGCGCTGTGGGGTGGTCTATGTCCTTGTGTGTGTGTATAGTAAGAATAGCACTTTTAAGCTGTTCTGTGCTCCTCCCTGTGCTGGGGGAGATAAACTCGGGCTGAGTGGGAAGGCGGACCCCTATCTGGCTGCTGGCAAGGACCCTTTAATTGGCAAAATGTAGATTTTTTTGATCAGGCAGAGGATTAGACACCTTATCTGTTTGGAGTATCTTATGCGGAGATGGAAAAGCTGCGCTGAATTACACATGCCAATTGACTCCCCCCGCACACATTACTATTGCTCTCCATCTTTTTATACCTCTTGTCAGCTTTTTCTCCTTTTTTCTTTGCGCTTTAGCAACTGACGTGAAAAAAGAGACCATGATTTATTAGTATGTATGTGATAACGCTAAATGCTGTTACGGATCCCGGAGCTTTGTGAAATTGCTGTGTAAACAGGCACTTTTTATGTGTGGCTGCATTTTAATAGTGTAGGCCACGGCCTAGAAAAAGTAGCCAGATAAGAATACAATACAGATAATTTAAGAGAGCTGCAAATTAGGGTACTCATGCACGTTAGGGGTGCAAGAAAATATTAATACACAATTCTCAAAAAACTCTATCAATATTTAATTATTTGTTTACATCCAAGATTTGTGGCAGTGTATAGTGTATATATACTTACTTAATGTCATTTTCCCATTTCCTGTGACCTAAACTAAAGTGATAATTATTTACTGTTAATACATTGTTAACAAAGCATTATTTAACTCATATGAGCTACATATGAGCAAATTAAACAGTAACATTTTATTACAGTGACAATGAATGAAGAACTCACTATTTGTATATAGTCTATTAATGGATTAACTATAGTTTATAAACTATTAATTAAATATAAATTAATAGTTTGCAAATGATTTGTAAAAAGTTTATTACACTATACTTATTATAAAGTGTTAGCCATTAATGTGATAATTTTGCATATGGATATTGCATATTGAGTTATCACAAACCAGCATATTCTCACCTTTGAAACGTTATCCCATTTCGTATGGAATTTATAACTATGTAGATTTTACAGCCATAGGCTGCTCAATGCTGTGACATTTTTTTATGAAAATTCATTGATTTGTTAGTGTGAGTGATGAACAGTGTCATGGTAACCATTCCAAGATGGTGCATCAACCTGTCTGGAGCAATTGAATGTGGCATCTACATACATATCTATGGCTATACACCAGCTCCCACCGCAGTGTACAGAGCTGAAGTGTGCATTCATTTTGGCTTCTGAGGCACTAAGGAGATCAACAAAAGTCAAGCTGTTTGCAAAATAAGCTATGCCAAAATCAAATATTCAAGGAACACATCAAATCTAAAAGCACACTTAACATCTCGGCGCCATCCACTCTGCTGGGGCAATGTTTAGCTGAATATGTAAATCTGTGTTGTGCACTTTCTTACATAAATACAACAAAATAAATACAACAAAAATGATAGTGGTGAGGAAACAGCAGTTAAGAAAGCATCTGATCATAGCAATGTGGATATGTTTGCACAAGCTCTGCAATTCGGCACTCAGGTCAATTTATATTTATTATATAAAAGCATTAAAGCAAGCAGCTGTACAGTATAAAACAGTGTCACTTTCAGTTAGAATTACAACTTCAGTGCCTATTACAAGTTCTTTTGAAATGATAAATTTTACTAAATAGTGTTATGATGTTGGATGTTACAGTCATGAGTGGACCATGCACTTTCTGCTGTTTACTTGAGAAAATAAAACCTGGTATACTGTGTGTCTTTAATGTGGGATCGAAGAATATATAGGGGCGAATTAAGGTTGATTTTCCCTTTACTGAGTCTGCACAAAAAGTAGTGCTATGATGTTGGATGATACAGGAACTGATAAATGCAATTGCAGAACCCACAGTTCTGATTAAATAAACTTTTTTGGGGCTCAGGTTTTATACGTATGATGGTGTGTTCTTTATGACAGTTTTCCTAAAATTTGATCTCTCACTAAAAAAGAAATATTGCAATATAGCGCCCTTCTTACAGTATCATAATATATTGTATCGTAACCCTTGTAATGCAATGCATATTGTATCACCAGATTCTTGCCAATACACAGCCCTAATGCACGTGTGCGATATGATGGAAAGCAGTAATCTGAAAATATTCTACTTCACAGGGGCCATTTTGCGCTACAGTAAAGAAAGCAAAATATATATCTCTGGGGTTATGCCCCAGGGTGTAGATGTTTGTATTTGCATGCAGCAAACAAATAAAAGTAAGCATCTTGTTCCTTCCTCTGAGTCTGGTAGTCCCAGTGGTTGCTGTTGTCCTGTACCGTGGCAGGCCGAAGATGAATAGATCTCTCCTCAGAGCTGCACGTGTAGCATCAGCACCTGTTAGTCTATTTCCCTTGGCTGCAGCCGCGTTCGCTTACAACAACGCCATCATCCGCTCAATAACCATTGCCATTACATCAGGCCATTAGGGCATTAGTGTCACCCCCCAAAACACTTCCCTCGCTTCCTCTTCCATCCTTTTATCAGCATGACCAGGTCATGCATCACGCACGACAGCATTAAGCTCATTTGTACAAGCGAGTGTACCAGCATTCAGGGATGTGTTGCAATCTCTCTCTGCTGCTCTTTCTCTGTGTTATCGAGCGACAGGGCCGGCAGACAGATCACATGCCACAGGGAATCCCACTTGGAGTGAGGAATAAAAAGGAGGATGAATGAATGAAAAGAATAGTTTTAAATCGAGTCGTCTGCAAATAAATCAACAAATATTCATTAATCTGAGAGAATCTTCTCATGTTAAGGGTTTTTAGCTATGATTAGAACTGTTAGGAATCTGTGATTTCTACAAATTTAGCAGAAATCTTCCATATGTCTTTTCAATACTTTAGCTAATTTGATAATACTTTCAGCTACAAAAGAAAAAAAGAGAGAGAGAGAGAAAGAAAGAAATCAACTCCCAACATATTTTTCTCAGATTTTCCCACAAATATACAAAAATATACAATTAAATACATAGGAAAGATTCCTGGTGAGCTTATAGATGTGGAAATCTTGTCAAGTCAAGTCACCTTTATTTATATAGCACTTTTTTCAATACATCTTGTTTCAATGCAGCTTTACAGTGATAACAGGAAAATGATGCAGACAAAGTTTGTTTCGGTTGTACAGCAGCTCTAGAAGAAAATAGTGTCATTGTCCAGCTTAAGTAAGTTCAGTGTTGATTAATTTCCATAGTAAAAATCATTGGTTATTAATTAGTTTATTTATCCATACAGCAGCTCTGGAGAAAACAGTGATATCATTGTTCAGCTCAGTTCAGCTCTTATACAATATTGTCAATGCAGTCAGATCAATAATATTGCTGAATATTATTATATCACTCTTGTTTTATTGTAAATTAAATAGTCTGGTTACATTACTTAATTCTGTTTTTAAATCACTAACAAACTAAGTCTACTAATGGACAGTGGGCTGAAGAATTTAGTAGTTGATTGAGTCGTACATTTTGATACTTACCTTGTAAAAGCTAAGAGGGCAACTGAAGACTGTTGTGATTAATTCATATTATATGGCAGCAATTTTATATTCTTGATTCTGATTGACTGACAAATGTTCTAAGGTGTTTCCTTTTATGTAACTGGGTGATTATGAAGTCTTACCCACTTTACATTTCTCAACCACTTCAATTATTTCAGTTATTTCAAAAAGCCATACAATCTACCGCAACAAAAGAACATTGGCCAAGGAAATCAGGCCAAGTGAATCCAATAAAAATGGCAAATATATTCAAACTTTTTCCCTCTCTTTGTCTGTTTAAAAAAATGGCTCAAGCCACCATAGTAACTGAGACTTGGTAGACGGTCATGGAATATTAACAACATCTTTGGCTGTTTCTAAGCAAGATTCTGTATTAGTGAAGCCCAAAAGTATACTTTGTTATTTACATGTATGCTAGGGTATGCATACAGTGTGCATGCCAAAAATTTCATAATCGGTATGCGCGTACTGTATGCATACAGTCTGATTTTTCAAACCAGACATATCTGTATGCCCAGCTCACACATGCACATTGAATTTTTTTGTACTAATTAGTTTGTCCACAAGATAGCAACACTGGCCTCGTCACACTTTCAGGTGTGTGCATAAAAAACAAACAGACGAAGAGTCAGAAAGATAAAAATTCAATACAAAGTTTAATCCAAACAGGCAAAGTAATCCAACAAAGGCAGAGAAACACACCATAATGTAAACGAGACCAAACAAACACTAAGTGAACAGGAGGAACTTAAATACACAATGATTCAATCAAAAACATACTTTAGCTCGATAATAACTTTTTCCTATAATTTTCCTATTATTACTGTGAAGCTGCATTGAAACAATCTGTATTGTAAAAAGCGCTATATAAATAAAGATGACTTGACTTGACAATGGTGATGAACTAAATGACGAACAGCTGTGATGATAGTTAGTGTCCATGGTAACAGATGAGTGATGGGAAAATCAAACAAAGGAACTGAAGAAATAAAGACTAAAAGTCCATGAACAAAACTAAACTGAACATAATGATGACAGGCCCGGGGCACCGGACCACAACAACAATAGACACCCCGCTGATGAGGGGATTTAAATATACATGAAACTCTCATTTAAATGGGTACAAAGACATTTTTATCAGTCATAACAGAAAATGAACAAAATTTAACACAAAAATTACACTTCAAGCACACTATCAAATGGAGTATACTTTAAAAAGATGCTTTTTTGATGCTTTCGGTTACACACTATGCATTTGTGTCAAAACTGAATACTTTGGGCTTAAGTAAGCAGTTCCATATGCAGCATTTTATGGGTGAAAATAATTAGGAGATGTTAAAATGTACTGAAGTTTGTTGGACAATTGCACCAATTAAGGTCTGGCATTCTCATGGTGATCAGTTGACATGTACTCAACCCAGACAGGTGATTGAAGGTCGTCTCTTTGTCGAAAAGAAATGTTTGAATGACAGTCCGACTTTGACGTCTAGTGATGTAGAAGTGCAAATATAGAGTGTGCACATATACACTCACTCAGCTCACACACAAATGTGCATGTTTCTCAAACAAACTCTGTGAAAGTTTGGCTGTTACTGCAGCGAGGTGACGGGGAGGACTGTGATGCAGGCCGCCTTTATGTCATGAAGAGGAATAAAGGATGAGCTCCGCTCTCTGTCTCTGCTGCCACCTCTCACTCTTTTTTTAGAAGCCGTTTCACTCTGCCTTTTCTTGGACTTCCAGCTGTCACTCTGGTCTGTCCCCTCTTCTACTCTGTATGTAAGGGAAGTCAACTCAGGCTGTCTTTCTTTTTCTGTTTTGTCTTTCTCTCTTGGTTTGTCTGGCTGTCTTTCTCTTGCATATTCTTCCCTGTCTTCTTCTCTTGCTGAGATGCTCAGTTGCTTTGGAATGCATTAATCCCACTTGCTTATGTTCAGGATATTGTGTCTGTTCCTTTTAAATCAAATGGCTTCAGGACAGGAAAAGCACTCATAAGTGCTGCACACTGTTGTCTTTGTGTGGATGCCAGATGTTGACCTCATTCGCTCAGCGGTTTGCGTGAAACTGTGTTTTCCTTTGAAACCTTCAGCCCTTCACAACTCCCTTGCTGCACGTGTGTGCGTGACAGAGATGGCCAGACAAACAAAAAAGGGGTTACATAGAAAAAATGAGAAGGACCTAGGTGGAGGCAGCATGTTGAGAGAATGATAGAAGAAACGCAACAGGGATTTGATGGCTTGTAGGAGAGAGAAGGGGCAAATGACAGTGAGTGAGAGGAAGTAATTGGGTTTGGTTAAGCCAGAGGTGACGGTATCAACAACAGGGGCGAATGAAGATGATGGGCTGCAGTTGGAAAGCTCTGGCATTAGAGATGCTTTCACTAAACTTTTGATATCTTTCACCCCCAAACACATCCCCCACTCCTGCTCCACCCCTTCCAAAACCTTAGATTCAAAAGTTGCCACAGCAGCACATCTGTCAGCGCTTGTCATGGCAAGGCCATAGGCCTATAGTGATGGGAGGTGACAGGGGTTTATTTGAAATCCCATTTAAATCGGACACTGGGACTCACAAACCATGCTCACTCACAACAGACTGGGCATACTGAACAGATGAGAGAGAGAGAGAGAGAGAGAAATTGAAAGATAAGGGGAAACTGACACATGAGAATGATCACTGTAAGAAGCAGGGAGTAAAAAATGAAAGAAAGAAAGAATAATAGAGATGTCTGAATGACTACATTAAACAGAAAAAGAGAGTTTTAACAATTACTTTTCACAAACATACAACATAAATATAGCATTGTTTTCCAATTAAAGTAATTGATTGTAAGAATTAAAGAAATTGAAATGAAGTGTTCAGGACTAACTGATCATCAATTTATAGAAGCCCATTTATGCCAAATTAGAAAAAAAATCCTTTAGTACATGATAATGTCAAAATTATGACAAAAACTTTTATCCTATAATTCTGACTTTTTATCTAATATCACTTATGTCATAATTTTGACATTTTATGCCATAGTTACGACTTTGTCATAAAATTTGTATGATTTACAAAAGCAAATTTTTTCTTATGGCAGAAATTGGCTTCCATACAAATTGCATATAAACCGTGTCAGAAGACATAAGGAAAAGTAGTGTAGATCTCAAACTCATGTAGATATCTGAGTAGCTACTTTTGATGTTCAACAGGCGTTTCAATGTTGATCCAGATAGTTCTTTAGTAAACTTCTCAAAGTTCCTTGAAAGACTGCTGCTGTTGCCGACCACTAGAGAATAAAACACTTTAACCTTAGACATCCTCCATAGTGTAACCCCCAGATTTATGATGCAGAATCTCTTCTAGAAGTTCAGATATTGCTTAGATATTTATTGTTTTGTGTAAAATGTATACAGTATACTCTGTGCTTGCAGCGGTTGAGCAGTTACTGAAGCCTCAATTTTGTGATCCTGAAGCCCTCTAGTGGCACAACAATGCCATTGCATTGTATACAAAGTAGATGTTAGTATTAATGAGTAGGCTACATTCAAGTCAAGTCATATTTATTTAAATAGTGCTTTTTACAATACATATTGTTTCAAAGCAGCTTCTCAGTGAAATAGGAAAATTAATGGACAGAGATTGTTCTGGCTTTACATCAGCTTTAGGAAAAAGTTATTATCGAGTTAAGTTTTTGATTGAATCACTTCCGTTGAAAAAATCATTAATTATTAACTTAGGGTCCACTTAAATTACACCTTTTTAACTGAAATCACAAGACTTTTAATGCGTTCTTGACATTCATTTACGTGTTTAGTCTATAGGTATGCGCTTTTGAATGTGTATGTGCGCAGAAGCTTAATCTTTCTTTACAAAGTGACATCGGCAAATTACTTGTCTGGCCCGTATAATACAGAATTATTAGTCGTTTCCACCGTTCCATGCGAACTGGAATCATTTTAATATTCAAACTAACATGGAAAACATTAGTAGATAACAGTAGAACACATATTTTTAAATTTACAACTCTTGTTAAAATAGACTTAAGCAAAGGATTTTTATCAGGGCATACCATAGCATGGTAAATGTTTCATACTATATATCATATTATTCATTAATATGAGTTTTGACCTTCTCTCCCTCTCACAGCACATAAATAATGACCATATCCATGGAGAAAAGAAGGAGTTTGTGTGTCGCTGGGAGGAATGTTCAAGAGAGCAAAAACCCTTTAAGGCTCAGTACATGCTGGTGGTGCACATGCGCAGACATACAGGAGAGAAGCCTCATAAATGCACGGTGAGAATTAAATTAAATACATTTATTTTTTGTTTTTAGACACTCATTTCAGTAGGTAGGACAGCTTTTGATCTGAGACAGCTTTGTCTAAGAACCTACCTGCTGCAAATCCTTGGCCTGTCTAGAACAAATCAATGTAACTGTGTGTCTTTTTCTCTCTCAGTTTGAAGGCTGTTCAAAGGCCTATTCCAGACTGGAGAACCTGAAGACACATTTGCGGTCACACACAGGAGAGAAACCCTATGTGTGTGAACACGAAGGTTGCAACAAAGCATTTTCCAATGCTTCAGACCGAGCCAAACACCAGAATCGCACACACTCCAATGAGGTAAATTCACACACGTGAATGTACCAAGCAATAAGCAGGCATTTTTTTCTAACACTGTCAGGTGACCCTATTTACTTTCTTCTTCCTTGTTCCTGGTCTTATTGAGAACAATTCACCTGTGCACATTATTGCAGTGAGAAAAGCAGTGCCTTTGTAAACTTTTTTCCAAAACATAATGACTTAATCCACCTATGAAACAACTTTCCATTTTGACGCAGATGCTTCCTCTCTCTTTACTTATCTTAGAAACCCTATGTGTGTAAAATCCCTGGCTGCACTAAGCGATATACTGACCCCAGCTCTTTACGGAAACATGTTAAGACTGTACATGGTCCTGAAGCCCATGTCACCAAGAAACAGCGTGGGGATACATACCCGCGACCCCCACCTCAGCCACGAGAACCTGGAGGTAATGGACAAAGCAGGTCACCAGGACAACTGCCTCTCGGAGCGATCACGGACCAAAGGGAGTATAACCATGCTACCTCGAAACAGGATGAATGTCTACAAGTCAAGTCAATCAAAACAGAAAAGCCCATGGTAAGCCTCCTTCCATATTAAAAAAAAATCTGAACAAAAAGTAATGGTTTGCTATTCAGGTAGGCTATACAATACGCTTATGCTAAAGTTTCATCTCCAAAAATTAAACATAAATAAACTTAAAACTAACCTTGTATGTCCTTTTGACACACTATAAAGTTTCAGGAGTGGCAACCACATTTAAATACAGGAGTAACCCCTAAATTATTGTTTTGTGTGTATACAGAAAATGACTCACTCCTGAAATTGTGATGATTGACACAGTGGTAACCATAACAATGTTCTGCCGTCTTGCATGTTTGGTATCCACTATGTTTGTTCACATATTATAAGTTTTTTGGGGCTTGTTATTTTGAGCTTGGCTCATAAAGCGATCAAGTTTATAGAGTTATCAAAGTAGACAGGTGCGGATCGCAATATTTTGGTCTCATTTCCAATATAAAGCATTTGGAGTTATTTTGGCTTATTATGGGCTTGTTCATGTCTGCTGTTTTTTTTTTTTGCAAAATCTGGCAACATAATTTGAGTCAAGCCTAGTACCCCGTTCTCTGTGATTTTCTTGCACCACGCATACAGAAGAATTTTTGTAAATGCAGTTGTTACCTGCTGGTGCGGTTGTCACTCCTGTAAATTTCTGAACTGTGTGTGGACAGAAAGGGATTAAGCATTAAAGAGGTGAACTGACAACCAAAATTAACTGCAGTGTGTATGTGGCCTTTGTCTTACAAATGTTTACTCCAAAACTAATGTGTCTTTACCCCTTCCATTCCTAGTTTCATAACTGCTCAGCTACATTTTGCCTTGCATGAGCAAATTAATAACTGAGTATCTTTTTTGTCCACTACCACACGCATAACTTTTCCTCTCTTAATAAGGACAGTGGGTGATCAGGTGAGAATGGTGATGTCATTATAGGTCTGATCTTCTCTCTTTTTATTACTCATTCTATCCTTTCAAGTCTGGGCCATCTGGATCAATTTTGGCTATTCATTCAGTCATCGGTCAACAGCATCATGTCATCTCTTACATTAATATTAATGCTGTTTGTAAAAATACTTTTTTATTAGTAGTGTTTTTTTTTATTTAAAGCATGGTGCATATTTTATTGTCACAATATTGTTGCCTATGGTCACATGAGTATTATATCAGCTTGCATGATACAGCTAACTCTAGTAACTGTTTATGTATTTTGCTCTAGAACTGTGTTGCAGTTTTAAATCAGTGAGCTGTGACTGCACTTATGGTTTCATTGTGTTCTGGATCTTTATTCAGCTCTAGGTTGAGAAAACGCAATCGCAAATCGCAAAAAAAAAAAAAAAAAAGCTTTCTTACACTACTACTAATGACAGTCAATTCTTTAGCTGCCATTATCCATTTGCAACACGAAAAAACAACATAATTAGGGCCAACAGCTCTAAAGGGAGACCATTGTTCATGTGCCCGGTTTTCTGAAAATGGGACAAACAAGCTTACCTCTACTCCCACTGTTGGTCACTTAGTTCTGGTATTGGCAGCTGGTGAGCATGAGGAAACCTGTTTCTTACACATTCCGTGCTGAAGAAGAGAAGAAAGTGATTCAAATACAGTTTTATGTAGACAGCAAAGTATATTTGGCAGAAAGATGTAGAAAATGTGTAGAAGTTATTGCTCACACTAATCATATACTATTACAGAGGTTTTCAACCCTGCTCCTGGAGACCCACTGTCCTGGAAAGTTTAGCTCCCATCCTAATCAAACACACATAAACCAGATAATTAAGGTCTTCGGGAAATTACAGGCAGGTGTGTTCAAGGTTGGAAATAAGCTTTCCAGGACAGTGGTTTACAGTGGCAGGGTTGAAGACATCTGCTCTACTAGGTCTTGTTACATGGCAGAATGCGAGAAATTTTCTCAACATTGCATTTCATTCTCCTCATTGCATTCTTCTGTTTCACCTGTATAAAATGTGCCAAAAGATCAGGATTGTTACATTTTTGTCATAAATTGAGTAAAATTTTAAAAATATGTTCTCTTCTCTCTTTCCCTCATAGACGTCTCAGCCAAGCCCTGGCAGTCAGTCTTCATGCGGCAGTGACCAGTCCACCGGCGGCCCCCATATCGGCCGTGGAGTCCAGCTTGCTGTAAACAGCATTGGGCTTGTGGGGGAGGTGGCAGTACTTGAGGACCAGGAAAATGAAGAGGAGGAAGAGGTGGAGGAAAGAGAGGGAGAGGAGGAGGATGCCCCCATTATGGACTCTACAGTATCCACTGCAACAGCCACTGCAGCAACACTAGCTTTGCAGACACGCCGAAATGTAGGACGGCCCCTACGCTGGATGGAACATGTTAAGATGGAGAGGTTAAGGCAGGTGAATGGAGCTGTGCCTAGGCTAGGACATCTGTCCCCAACACCACCCCCTAAAGGCCAGGCCCTGCCTGCCCTCACAGGAAAGGGTAGGTCTTATTTTCAGAGCTTTGTCAACATACCGAACTCTACAAATTTAAGTGCAGGCCACCAGGTGTTCTTATAATCTTTTAATCTTAAATGATTAGTTTATCCAAAAATGAAACTTCTGTCATCACCTTCATCATTTTCATGACTTGTTCTTCCTCTGCGGAACACAAAAGAAGATATTTTGATGGTTTGTGAGGGTGAGTAAATGATGACAGAAGTTTTCTTTTTGAGTAAACTTACACATTTATGTCTAAATATGACTATAATGGTATCATAATGATAACATTAACCTCTCCTAACAAGAGTATCTCTCGTTATTAGGTTCATGCCTTGGTAGGAGTAATTCTTTGGGAGTGCCCCAGCTTCCTTCACGTCCTGAACCGTCCAACACAGAGCTGACAGTTTTGAGTTTGCTGCATGAACGGCGGGACAGCAGTGGCAGCAACACCAGCTCGGCCTACCTGAGCAGCAGCCGTCGGTCCTCTGGCATCTCCCCCTGCTTCTCCAGCCGCCGATCTAGCCAGGCCTCGCAGTCTGAGCACAGCCATCATCGGCGTATCCACAATCTCAGTGCCACTGACTCTTATGACCCTATCTCTACTGATGCCTCCCGACGTTCCAGTGAAGCCAGCCAGTGTGGAGGTGGAGGAGGAAGTTCAGGTGGGATGGTGTACGGTGGAAGCTGGGGTGGTGGTGGAAGTGGAGGTATTGGAGGAAGTGGTATGGGAGCAAGAGGTGTTTTGAACCTCACTCCAGCTCAACACTATCACCTGAAGGCCAAATATGCAGCTGCTACAGGTGGGCCTCCTCCCACACCCTTGCCCAACATGGAGCAAATTAGCCTAAAGACTCGCCTGACTTTGATGGGAGATGGACAGGACACAGGCCAGCTTACACTACCACCACTGGTCAGGCCACGTCGCTGTAGTGATGGTACGCACAACTTACAAGGCAGTCAAGCAGTGTTTCAACGAAGAGGACTGTACCCTGGTGAAGGTCCAGGGAATAGTGATCGAAGAGCCAGTGACCCTGTGCGCCCACGGGATCCTAGTGCTTTTGGCCTGCCACAGGTACAGCGTTTCAGCAGTCTAAACAACATGAATTCATTACCTCATCTTGCTAGTAATCATTACTCAGATGGAGAAGATCACAGTCTGAGCTGGCAGAACTACACCTGCCAAGTAGGTAGCTTTCAGAAGAGTTTACACTCCCCATGCACTCCTAGCATCATAGAGCAATCAGCACTTGAGGAATTGGCCATGGACCAGGATGGTCTTTTGTTACATGTTGATGAAGACATCCTACCAGATGATTTGATGCAATATCTCCATTCCCAAGATCAGGAATCGCCTCAAAACCATAGCAGTGATTCCAGTCCCCATAGATCCAGTTTTGACCAGGGTATTGCAGATGACCAGAATTTCCTCAGCCCACAACAGCAACAGGAAGAGGCAGAAGGGGAAGGCATTAGTAAAGATGTAATGCCTATCCAGTGGAATGAAGTGAGCTCTGGTAGTGCTGATGTTACTTCTCCCAGGCAGCAATCTCAGAGGTGCGGAAGATGGTCAGACCCTAGTGGCATAGTGGGCAACCCCTTTGGTCGCTTTGGAAACATGATTGTGCAGCAACAACAACTGCATACAGATTTCATAGATCAACACTTAAGTCTTCATAGAGATGGTGTTCAACACATGACAGGTATTAGCTATGGGTGCAGACATCCAGAGCAGCATCAACAAATTGCAAAACCAACGCAACAGCAGTCCAAGATGAATCCAGGCATTAAGATTGAGTCTTCTTCAACCTCCCAAATGGAATCAAGACACAATAACTTTGGTCGACCAGACTTCTCTCATATCTATTTGGGCCCCATCCGCCCTAGCTGTGCCCAGCAGACAACTATATCCCAAACTCACCTCCAGCAAAATCACACAATATCACATCAAATCAGCGGTAATCTTTTGTTGCAAAGACCAGCCAACTGCAGCTTGTCTCCGGCAACACTACTGTCTCACCAACCTCAGCCTCCTATGTCCCACCCACCTGTCAACAGTGGCCGTAGAGGCTTATATCACCCACAGTTCTACTCCACTCAGCAGGTTAGCAACAGTCAAAATGTACATTCATGCCAGCAGCCAAGCTTAAGAAATGGAAATGGCACCAATTGCTCCCTTACAAATCAGGTTTCAGGGCTGAAGCTTGAGGCAGATGATCACCTTCAAACTAGCACTTGCTCTTCCTTTCAGCAACAACAGCCAGTTTTTATTGCTGAGTGTTTTGATGCAGCAGAGTCCAAAACGTCATCTTCTCACAACATAGCACAGTCATGTCTAATGGAGTCCTTGTCAGAAGAGACAGAAACACCTTCTGAGGCTCTTCTGTCCCCTGGAGTTGATCAGGTTACCAGCACGGTTGAAGGAAGCCCAGGTACCCTAGATAATGTGGGTTTAGATATTTGTTCCATCCTTGAGGATGGCTATGAGCAGGGTAGTGTGGTGTCTGACATAATCAGTCCTAGTTTTCTCCAGGGTCTGTCTCGGACTTCCTCTCGACTGACTACTCCTCGTGTTTCTGCTGCATTTCACAGCATGCATCCAGGCTCTAACAACATGGCTATAGGTGACATGAGCTCCCTCCTTACCACCCTCGCAGAAGAGAGTAAATTTCTGGCTATTATGCAGTAGTCTGTGAACGCCTCCTCCAAANTGCCTCCTCCAAACAAAAAAAAAAAGAAAGAAAGAAAAGAAAAAAAAACGTAACAATGTTATAGATAAGACAAATATAACAGACTTATGCATGTAATGTTTAAATGTGGGATGAGTAAAAAGTTATTACCTTATACTCATTAAAATAGTTTAATAGGCGATGTTGACAAAGAGTTCACAATCTATTTTGAAGCTATCTCATCGTCCTAGAGGCAGTGACCATAAAACCATATAGATACATATAGAGAGGCTATTTTTTTCTTTTATATCGCTATATAATGATGACAGGAGACACATTCCATCACATTGAAACAGTATTCTCTGTTGTTGTTGCTATATGTTTTGTTGTACACTGTTGCTGTAAGTGCATGTTATTTTTCTTATCAAGTGAACACAGTGTCCACTAAACTGAGTAGGATAACTCATGTATTGTGTACCTTTATTTTAGAGTGCATTACGCACTTCAAAGACAGTGTGAATACAGACAGACTTAACTGTCAACAGGTCAAGACAGGGTCGAATATCACTCTTAACAAGTGTCATATTTTGATTATTCTAATTGTCTTTTTAAGTGTCTTAAATCAACAATATTTTAGTGATTTCATAAGTACCAAATGTTGTTTGGATCCATTTTTTTTCCTTCATGGCAAGTAAGAGGGACCATTTTGTTGTATAAGTGTGGAGAAGAATGCTAGAGCTGATAACTCAGTATCTTGATTCTATTGACTGTATCTTTGTAAATAAATGTTAATGTTTTTTTTTTCCTTTTTATATTGTGTAAAAAAATACATTTTACATCATTTTGTTCATATTGTAAATGACTGGTGCTGACGTTAGGCAGTGCATTATGTGACAATTGTGGAAAAAAACATTGTGGTCATTTTAGTCAATCTCAACATACTTGCACAAAGATTTTTGAATTTGTGGGCAAAAAGCATTGGTGTCAATTCATGCTTAAACTTATCTAAATATATCAGTAATTTTTTTTCTTTGTTTATAACAGTCAGTTGTGTGCTGTTTTTGTCACAGCAGTGCAGTGCATCTATAGCGAGATATCATGTATGCTTTTTAGATTAACCTGTTTTTACCTACCCATTTATGATTAAATAAGCAAAATTAAGACTTATAAACACCAAGACACATCAAGCTCCACTACAAGAACTAAGAGACTTTTCAGCACTATTAAAACTACCCTGCAGTTTCTAACCTGCATATGTACAGCTTTTTAAAATGGGTACTCTGGTAATTAGGTTCTGTTTATTTTTGTACAGTTATTTGAACTTTTTCTGTAGTTGTGTATCAGTGTTTTGAACATAAAAGTGGTATGACCCATTCCCATATGAAAGGACAAAAGGGTTTGAGCCTAAGGTATGTGCCTTATTAATGCCTGTCCATACAAAAGAATCACTGCCAAAAATAAAATGTGTATGGAAAGAGTCCTATGACTTTACATGTTACATGAAACATGAAACTACATTCTATTTGTTGGGCATTGAGAAATGTAACATGCATAAACAATGTTGGTTGCTTTGTTGTTGTTTTTAATAGTTATTTGTTTTATGTTTTTTCATGCTTGTAAATACATATTCATTCTGTAAACTGTAGTCAAGAGTTTAGGTGGCATCAGGGGTCAGAATTAGTATAAATATCCTACTCTATAAAGCAGAAATCCCTGTGCCCTCTCTTACATTTAAACAGAGAGATCAAAATGGAGTCATGGTGCCTAGCACCCTTAGACTGGGAACAAATTCTCAATGTTCATTTTATATCAGATTACAAAAAAATGTTTGTATGGTTTTAATAAAAAAATATATATAAAAAGTTTGTCTTTGCTTGTCTCTGCATTTATGTTACAAGGACACAATTTGTTAATGTATTGTATATTGAAGAAGTTACAGGAAAACACAATAGTAATACTAAACAGATTAAAATATTTAATCTGGCTGTTTATAATGCAGTACTATTTTCTCTGCCAATGAGCTAATGAGTTAATCCTTCACATCAGTTCTAACATATTCATGTGCAGTGCAATAAAGATATCATTCTGAAGAGATTCTTGATCACATAGAAGGAGACTCTAGGATCACTTAAACACCTACGGACAGCTTTTTTTATGAAACATCCTCATCCATTAACATTCACAAGCTGCAAACATGAACAAGAAGAAATCTTGGACTGACATTGCAGAAGCAATTCATGTTGTTCTGAATTTTATTTTATTTTGCATAGTACAACTGCTATTTGTAGCAACACCAGTTAATTTTGTGTCAATGACTTTAGTGATGTAAAATTATGGTATTTGTTATGAGTTCGTGTACGTTTTGATCACTTCCTATTTGGAATGGAATAACGAGAAATGAAAAGCAGCATTACTTATTTCTGCCAGGTAGAATAAGAGTTGGTATGGAATTGTCAAATCATCCACTTTACTAAGCTTTTGTCGCCACGCGAACCACCACTCGCTGACATTTAAATCAGAAATGTGTTATATTTAACTAGTGCTGCTGCGGAGCTTCGCCTCTAATGTACAACACTTGAGAGATCACAAGTCATACAACCTGACACAGTGTTTGGTGTATTATATATATATATATATATATTTAAACAGAGAGAGACCTGAATAAATAATTGTGAAAAATGAAATTTGAAAGTATGACTGTAAGCATTGTGTACTCAGTTCACACAGAAAGAACGAGATAAAAAAGACCGTTGAACTTGTAGGCTGCTGAATACCTGACAAAATTAGCAGATTTGGAGAGTAACAGTATTGTAGCTCTTAAATTGAAATACGAATTATAAATAGGAACTGTTATGTTAAAGTTATAGGCTAGAATGCAGTCAATCTTTGGTTATAAAAAATGTTAATAGTTTACTTTGGATTAGAAACACAATCCAATAAAAATAGCAATTATATGAATTGTGAACTGAGGAGATTTTCTGCAGTGGTTCAAATTAATATCAGTGTTAAACAATCAAAAATGAATTTGACCATGCTGATTTAAAATTAATCAAATACATGAATCTACAAATTACATTTAACACATTTTATCATATGTGGAATACAACTTAAAATCAACACTTAACATTGTATGTTATTTAGACAGCATTTTTTAAAGTTATTATTGTTACATTATTAATTGTTCGCAAGATGGCGCCGCGCATGGCAGCATCAGTGCTTAGCTCTTCAGTGTTTGTTAGTTTTTCCTGTTTTTTGTTTTTCAAACACCATCAGTTTTACCAGGGATGAACTGCTGAACATTCGGCAGTACACTACACACCACAAAATCTTTTACCGGATTTCGATTATTCAGACGTTTTGTTGAATGTTGTAGTCGGCGGAGCGGCAGCGCTGTTAAGACGCTTCAGGGCGCGCAGACGGGGGAAGCGCGCCGGCGCTCTAGTGAAGCTCAGACAGCGCGGATTAAGAACGCCGCTCCCCAGCATCCATCTGGCGAATCTCCGCTCTCTGCCCAACAAAACGGACGAACTCCTTCTGCTCTCCCGGACAAATAAGGATTTTTCGAACTCGGCTGCTCTGTGTGCTTCACGGAGACCTGGCTGAACGACGCCATTCCGGACAGCGCGTTAAGTCTGCCGGGCTTTCAGCTGTTTAGATCAGATCGCGACGCAGAATCAACGGGGAAATCAC
>RJVU01059636.1:5257815-5317221 GCA_003731715.1 Anabarilius grahami | reverse complement strand
TGCTTCCTCAAACAGTCATGAACGCGCATTTAAAATCATTCTTGTCGGTTATTGACTGGAGCATGTTTATTATGTTTTGTGGTCCAGGCTGCACCAGTTTGTTTTTGTTGCCGTTTTTGGAGCTTGTGGCGACTACAGAGACCGTGTTTTTTTTTTTTTTTTTACAGTGTGATCAGGGGACAGGCAGCTAGCGGATAGTGAGGAGATGTTTGCTGTATGTGACAAAAAATGTTTTGGCCTAAAAACGTGTGACTTCGCTTAGAGCACCTTTAAGCTTAAATTACAATAATATGAAGTCTTTAAAAATTGCAGCATTGTAAAACCACAGACCATTAATAAACTGTAAATGTATAATATTATGGATTTAAAAGTACAAGCCAGTAATGCCTGTAAAGTAATATATTAGTGTATCAAACAATCTTATACATCTAGTAACGCAATATATATGCGAATATATTGAACTGTTCATGCAGAAATCTGGTGTTATAGCGATCAGTGAGTCGAGAGCGCACATGCACGGTTTGTTTGCGCATAACATAATAAATACTGTCACTGTAATCGTCTTTACCTTCATTACAGTCGTCATCCATCAACCTTTTTAGCGACACTGATTTTCTTTTTCCAACTGAGAGAGTTAGTTTGCGTTTTGAGCCACCGTTCAGTCTGTATTTCACAGCAGCACGATGAGAAACAGCCTGGGCTGAACCGAAACAATCACAGAATATGTATGAAAGAAATGGTGCCTTGTTTTAAATGTATTTTTTAATTTATCTTTTTTTTTAATGTATTAATAATTAAATTAACGAATTATATTAACTTAAAATTAATTTAAATATATTATCTTGTGGCCCCCCCTGGAGGATCACTGGGGACCCCTAGTGGGCCGCGGCCCACAGGTTGAAAACCACTGGTCTAAACATTAATCTCTTAATTTTGCAGTAAGTAGTTATAACTACCCCAAAAAAGGCTTAACCACCTTAAAAAAAACTTTCCTTATATGTGCATTTTTAGACAGCTTTCAAAATGGCCGCCAGACAGTGTGAACACATGGATACCCATATCTCAGTGTGCAATGGTCTGATTTTCTTGAATTACAGGAGGTATGTAGTAACAAACACATTAATTGGTTAAGACATCAAGTAGGATAATACATTATTTTTTTCTTTTTATAATCTGAGCTCCAAGATGGTTGTGTGCTTAATGGGTACTTGAGCTTAATAGGTATGTTTACCCTACCCAAAAATTAAAGGGTTAGTTCACTCAAAAATTACATTTCTGTCATTAAGTACTCACCTTTCTGTCATCCTAAACCCTTAAGACCTTTGTTCATCTTCAAGACACATATTAAGATATTTTTGATTAAATCTGAGGGTTTCTGAACCACAAATAGGCAGCAACGTCATTGCACCTTTTGAGGTCCAGAAAGATATTAAAGACATTGTTAAAATAGTCCATGTGACTACAGTGGTTCAACCTTAATGTTATGAAGCGACGAGAATACTTTTTGTCTGCAAAAACAAAAATAACGATTTTAACAATTTGAACTGTTGTCATATGCAGTTTGACGTAGTGAACACAGTTCAGCGCGTCCGTCTGAACGCGGCTCAGTATTGGCTGACGCTGTAAACGTGAGCAGCCCGATGCATGCCTATGATGCTGACGCAGAAGCCAGCCAATAATGAGTCAGAGTTCTGGCGTAGAACACGGAAGCGCTGAACTGCTTTCACTACATCAACTGCCTATGACAACAATTCAAATTGTTTAAATAAAGTCGCTATTTTTGTTTTAAAATCTTTAGGTCTTGTTTTAAAAATTACAGTGTGAACGCTAAGTGAACAATGACTTAAGGCGGCTTTCACACTGGCAGTTTAGCTTGAAACGGGTTGCGGTTCACATGAAAAATCGCTAATGTGAAAGCTGTCATGCGAACCCGGGTGCGCACCGGGGTACCGAAACCGAGACTACCTGAAGGAGGTGGTCTGAGTTTGGTTGCACTCGAACTGTGCCGCGGTTCACGTGAATATGAAAGCAACACGGACTCGGGTGTGCACTTGTTCAGGAAGTAAAGTAACCTGTGCATGCGTTTTCGCCAATTGTAATGTATTTACTTAAAGGTGCTATATGTAAGATTTTGACTGTACTAAAAGCATAAACATACCATAATATGTTTTCAGATATTTAGGAAACATGCTGAGTTCACATACTCGTTTCTCTGAAAACCAATGCTACAGCCAGTTATTTTACTTTGAAATGTGCGTTCTGTGTCGGACTGTCTGTTTTTGTTT
The DNA here is from genome assembly GCA_003731715.1 of Anabarilius grahami. Taxonomy (NCBI): domain Eukaryota; kingdom Metazoa; phylum Chordata; class Actinopteri; order Cypriniformes; family Xenocyprididae; genus Anabarilius; species Anabarilius grahami. The sequence goes on along the minus strand of RJVU01059636.1, from coordinate 5,314,936 downwards.
TGGTCTGTGCAAGACCGCACGTTGCCAATTTACCCAGTAGTATTTCGCCACCCCGGGTTGCCAGTTGGCGAAAAACACATGCTGCGAATTGTAGCCATGGAAGCCAGCGAACAAACGGGGTTAGAGATCGCAGATTCTACCCGACCTAAAAGCATCCAGCATCCATCTAAAAATCTCTATGATTAGCAGGGCTTAACATTAACTTTTTTGCTCACCAGCCACTGTGGCTGGTGGTTTTCCAAAGTTACTAGCCCTTCAGCATTTACACTAGCCACAATTTTGCTGTTGGGAAACTACATTTTATATGATTAAAGTTGACACTGGCATGCTTAAATTACTTGATTTTGAGTCATTTTACTTGATTTAGAAGATTTTAAACCCTTTCAAATGCAGAGTGACCACCCAAATCAAGACTACATTGTATATCAGCTGGTTTGTACAGGTGGGCAAGGGGTGGGCAATATGAGCATAGGCTAATATAAAAAATTTTATAAGTTATTTTTGTTAGGCAATATAAAAGAACAAAGAAGCAAATTAGCAAATTACAAAAACAATAGTAAATAACACCAAAAAAAAAAAAAAATTTTTCAGATACAGTAGGTTTATTTAACATCTTTTGTTGTTTGACTAACATTAATGACAGACAGGTATTTAATTGGGCTGCTGAATGCATGGACGTAATATACTGACACATACCCAGTTATTACCCACCTGTTTACGTCCACTTAAGCTATAACTGAATGTATTCACGCGAGATACTCCACACGATGGACATTTTGACCTCTGTGTGTGCTTGTATTTGACTATTCAGGCGCAAGGAGAACTGATCGCGCGCATAACAGAGAGAGTGCACGCGAGAGAGTGCTTCTGTTGTGTCTCATTCAGCGCGATTCTGTCTATCCCGCCTTCACTAAGAGCAAGTTAATCGATCAAAGAATTGTAATTGAATTGTAATTTTGTGATACCACGATCTTGGCATTTCATTTGGCTGTAAGCTGAAATTAAATTCAACCCACCAAATTGGCTAGTGTCAAATTAGCTGTCTTAATGTCAAGCCCTGAATATTAGCATATTAAAACGCGGTATCAACTTAGTGTTTAAGGCTCCTCGCCTTCCAATGTCAAATTGATCTCGCTCCTGTTGCGTGTCCTCAAACTGGCAACCCGCGTGAGCATCGAGTCTGAGGAGGAGGGGGCGAGGCAAACAATATTTTGAATTTGGGCTGCAATACCCATTTCAACCACTAGCTGTCATTCTTACATACGTAAAATAAACAGTTATTTTCTCAGTAGGTGTATTTAACAGTAGTATTCAAGTAAGAAATTAAATAAACAAATGTAAAAATAGAACACTACATAGACTTCACTGTATAAATTATTAATACTCTGATTCTTATTAAAGCTACTGAAGTTATCTAGTGAAGAGCAGTAAGTAATTTTTCTTTGTCTTTTTTTTTTGTTTAACATTAATGAAAAGTGGCAGCAGATTTATTTGGCTGCTGTCACTTTAAGACCTCATGCACGGATCTAATATACAGACACGCACCCGTGCTTTACGTTCACTTAAAGGCCCACTGAATTGCCTTGAAACACGCAGCGTTATTCAATGTGTTGACGTAATTTTTACTGAAAGGAAAGACTGGGTGGGACACATCGAGCAGATCCTCCCCTTTTTTTAAAATAGCCAATAGCGTTTTGTTTATATATCACAGCTTGGACAGTGCTGTTGAGCTCGGTAATTTATATTAGGGCTGCAACTAACGATTATTGCCCAATGTTCCTCAAACAAATGTGCCAATTGAATACTATGAAAACATACAGTGCTTAATTTATTAGACTACCTGTCATAATAAAGAGAGAACACAAATATTTTGGGAATCTATCAAAAACTTGTTTAAAACTAAAAATGTTATTGCCATTTAACATTAGGCAGATAACAAACTGAAACAACTAAATAGTGATTATTCAGAAATAATATCCAAAAAACTTAGTCTCTGTTATTGCCTATAATTGGGCATCTGAAAAAAAAAAACTATAAAGTTCTTTACTTTTTTCCTGCCTTTCTTGTAAAATAATACAAGAAGCCGCCTCACGTCACAGAACTCAGATAATTCCCAACACATAGAAACTCTTTCACCTAGATATTATCACATAGAGACTGTGTCTGTACCTCGAACTAGTAAATACAAAAAACTTCCGAAACCTTTTAAGGGAAAAAATTTAATTGATGTTCAAAAAATGAAAATCACAGATAAATCAGATAAACAAATGATAAAGCTTGGGTTACTGAATATTAGATCTATTTCTTCAAAAGCACTTATTGTAAATGAAATTATCACAGACAATAAACTAGACTTGCTGTGTCTGACAGAAACCTGGCTAAAACCAGACGATTACATTACTTTAAATGAGTCTAGTCCTCAAGGTTATGACTATCGACACAATCCTCGACAGAAAGGCAAAGGGGGAGGTGTCGCTGTAATTTATAGTAATATATTCAAAACCGTTCAAAAGAATTTCAAATATAATTCCTTCGAAGTGATGGTGCTTTATGTAACATTATGTAAGTTGACATTTGTGCTGGCTACTGTATACAGGCCACCAGGGCACCATACTGACTTTATCAAAGAATTTGCTGATTTTCTATCAGAGTTAGTACTGGCTGTGGATAAAGTCCTTGTTGTTGGTGATTTTAATATCCATGTAGATAATAATAAAGACGCATTTGGATTGGCATTTGCAGACATTTTAAACTCTATTGGAGTTAGACAACACGTGTCAGGACCCACTCATTGTCGTAATCATACCTTAGATCTAATTCTGTCGCATGGAATTGATATTGATGCTGTTGAAATTCTACAACAAAGCGATGATATATCAGATCATTATTTAGTCTCGTGTATAATACAGTTAGCAAAGGCTACAAAACAACCACCCAGCCATAAATATGGTAGAACCATCACTTCTACCACTAAAGATTGCTTTATAAATAATCTCCCCGAGCAGTTTCATCGCCTTAGTATACCTGACAACTTAGAAGAACTCGATGCTGCAACAGAAACTATTGGCTCTCTCTTTTCCAGCACATTAGATGCAGTCGCTCCTTTACGTCTAAAGAAGATTAAGGAAACTAATCCAACGCCGTGGTATGATGAGCACACTCGGGCTCTAAAACGAGCTGTGAGAAAAGCTGAACGTAGTTGGAAGAAAACAAAACTAGAAGTTTTTCGCCTTTCGTGGAAAGAAAAAATGATTGAGTACAGAACGGCTATAAGAAATGCTAGATCTACTTATTTTTCAAAACTCTTAATAGAAAACAAACATAATCCTAGGTATTTATTTGACACAGTGGCTAAATTAACTAGAAACAGAGATTCAACTGCTGACGTTTCCAAAGAGCACAGCAGTAATGACTTTATGAACTTCTTTACTTGCAAGATTGACAATATTAGAGAGAAAATTGTAAACATGCAACCGTCTACAGTTTCGCTTCAGACAGTGCACTGTAGTGTCCCTGAGGTAAAACTAGAATCATTCGCCGCTATAGGAGAGGAAGAATTATCTAAACTTATCAAATCATCAAAATCAACAACATGTATGTTAGACCCAATGCCGACTAAACTACTGAAAGATATGCTTCCAGAGGTCGTAGGTCCACTTCTTGATATAATTAATTCATCTTTAACACTAGGATACGTACCAAAAACTTTTAAGCAGGCTATTATTAAACCTCTTATTAAAAAACCTCAACTAGATCCGAGAGACTTAGTAAATTACAGGCCAATCTCGAATCTACCTTTTCTGTCCAAAATACTAGAAAAGGCAGTTTCAACACAACTGTGCTCCTTTTTAGAAAGAAATAGTATCTGTGAGGATTTCCAGTCAGGATTTAGACCGTACCATAGTACTGAGACTGCTCTCGTTAGAGTTACAAACGATCTACTCTTATCATCCGATCGTGGCTGTATTTCTCTATTAGTGTTATTAGATCTCAGTGCTGCTTTTGACACTATCGATCACAACATTCTTTTAAAAAGACTTGAAAACTATATTGGCGTTAGTGGAATTGCTTTGGCATGGTTCAAATCTTACTTATCTGACCGTTATCAGTCTGTAGTAGTTAATGAAGAGATGTCGTATCGATCACAAGTTCAATATGGAGTACCACAAGGCTCAGTACTAGGACCGTTGCTTTTCACTCTGTACATGCTGCCCTTAGGAGAGATAATTAGGAAGCATGGTGTTAGTTTTCACTGCTACGCTGACGATACTCAGCTCTATATTTCCTCGCGCCCTGACGAAACCTACAAATTCACAAAACTAACAGAATGCATAGCTGACATTAAAAACTGGATGACAAGAAATTTCTTATTATTAAATTCAGAAAAAACTGATATCCTAATCTTTGGACCAAAAACTTCCTCACGAAAAAACCTTGAATACTCTCTAACACTTGATGGGTGCTCCATTAAATCTTCGTCCTCAGTTAGGAACCTGGGTGTGCTCTTTGATACCAATCTTTCATTTGAAAGTCATGTTTCTAGTATCTGTAAAACCGCCTTCTTCCATCTAAAAAATATATCTAAATTACGACATATGCTCTCAATGACAAATGCGGAACAGTTGGTTCATGCATTCATGACCTCAAGACTAGATTACTGTAACGCTCTACTGGGTGGTTGTTCTGCTCGGCTTTTAAACAGACTACAGTTGGTCCAAAATGCGGCAGCTAGAGTTCTTACTAGAACCAGAAAGTATGACCATATTAGCCCAGTTCTGTCAACATTACATTGGCTCCCTATTAAACATCGTATAGATTTTAAAATCTTGCTACTTACCTATAAAGCTCTAAATGGTTTAGCTCCCCAATATCTAAGCGAGCTCTTGGTGCATTATAGTCCTTCACGTTTATTGCGATCTCAGAATTCAGGCCAGTTGATAATACCCAGAATATCAAAATCAACCGAAGGCGGCAGATCCTTTTCCTATTTAGCACCTAAACTCTGGAACAATCTTCCTAGCATTGTTCGGGAAGCAGACACACTCTGTCAGTTTAAATCTAGACTAAAAACACATCTCTTTGCTCTTGCATACACATAACACATTATCAATACATAAATTTTTTAAAATCCGTTAAAGGATTGTTACGCTGCAATAATTTGGTCGGCCGGAACCGAGAACATTTCCTATAACACTAGATATACCTGTAGATCAGAATAAGAATGGCATCTACGCTAATATCAGTCTCTCTGCTTATCCTGAGGTTTGCCGGGTGCTGGACCCAGGCCGTATCCAGATCAGATGGAGAACCTGTGCCTGGACCTGACTACAACGTAGCCCAGGAGACAATGGGCCTACAGATCCAGTTCTGGCTGCATCTATAATTCAGATTTTTAATCTCCGTATCCGCTTACATATATTTATATATATAATCTATTTTTAATCCCTATAATAAAACTGTATAATTCAGATTTTGATCTCCATATCCATTTACATATATTATATATATCTTCCAAGGGGTTTTTTCCCTCCTAGGACTTTTTTCCCAGTGTTACCACACTGGGTTTTTCTCCTAGGGGGTTTTTTCCACCCCTGGGAGTCAGCCGACATTGGCTTAATGTAGCACCATCTTGTATATGTTACATATTACCACGCTTGCTTGTACAGCTTATTTTTAACCACTTATCTTTTTTCTGTGCTTCTAATATGTAAAGCTGCTTTGAAACAATTACCAATTGTAAAAAGCGCTATATAAATAAATTTGACTTGACTTGACTTGACTAAAACCGTAAAATCGAAAATTCATGGAACAATAATTATATTGTAGCATTAGAAATTCTGCTGTGACTAAAGAACTTACATATACTGGTGAATTAACCATTACAGAAATATGAAAAATGATTTTAGCAATCACCAATATTGATAGTTTAGGACAGCTGTGTTACAAACCTTACATTGGGTGTCAGAGGTCTAATAAATTTAAGCACTGTATAGTTTGTATAGTCAGGGCTTAAAGTTTTCCGGCACCGTGCCGGATCTCCGGCATGCGGCATTTGGCTGCGGAAAAAAATATAGTCCCACATTTGTCTTGACTTGCTATCGTGCTTCATTTCATTCATACAGTTTGCACTCATTAATTTATCATATCGTACAACGTTTTAAATATTTAAGTAGACATCGAATAGTAGAAAGTGTGTATGATGTGGTGATCCTGAGAGACGCGAGAAACGCGGCTATTTAATTTACGAACGCGATGCTCATTTCATAGTTTTCACCCATTTGTGTTTCATATCGTCTATCATCTCGCAAGGTCTAAAGCATTTAAATACATATCAAATAGAAGAAAATGTTTATGATGCAGTATTTTATTGATGTATTAGAATAATTTTGACAAAGCTCTTATTTCTGAGAGACAAACAGCGTGGCTATTTGATTTGCGCTGTGCTCAGTTTACACTCATTCACACACACACATTATAGCCTATTGCGTAATAATTTGAGAGATTTATGTAATTTTGTGCTATCCCTCGGCTCACCTGTTATTCATCAAACACAAGGAGTGACTGACTATTTTCCCATACACTGGAGTGAGACCATGGACGTCTCTCGAGCTGTCGCGATCTTTCTTGGCGCTCTGTGGAGCGACCGATCGCGGTAGCGCTTCAGTTCACGCAGAGAGCACATGAACCGACCACATACCTGTCAACACTCCCGTTTTTGTTGGGAGTCTCCCACATTTCACACCCATCTCCCGCCCCCCTCCCGTTTCTATTTCTCCCGGGAAATTCCCTTAATCTGTATGGCCCAAACCTCGTTATAAGAAAAATAATCAAATATATTATTCCAAGGCTGTCCAGTTGCCAGATATTTTATGAAACGCATTCTACTCGCGCAATCGACACCTCATACAAATTCAAACCTATTTGTGACCTCAACCTGGCAACCTACAACCCCGTTGCTCTGTTGATATCTGCGCAGTCGACGCGGGAAGTTGAATCAAGGAACGAAAATCATTTTCAAATGTTTTTATATTTAGCTTACAAATCGATTAATTTGAACCTTTTAATAATATAATGATGTACCAACTGTTGCTCCTGTTTACAGCATTAGTTGAGAGATTTTTTTCTTTGTGGAAATTTGCCATGTACTTAACCTTTTAGGCCCCAAATAATCAAATCAAAATCAAATTGCATGCTCCTGAATCTAAATCGAATCCAATTGTGAAATTTGTAACAATGCCCAGCCCTAGTGTCAATATATACAGTGTGTGTATATATATATAATTTATTTATTTATTTATTTTTTACTTGAATCAAATGTTGTTTTTTCCATTTATTTTCTTGTCAGGGTGCACCAAAACGCTTTGTTTAAATGTTAAAATCGCAAAAATTTTCTCATGGGGGAGGATACCCCCAAACCCCCCACAATTTAGTTTGTACGCATCACCTTTTTAACCTCTAGCAGGTAGGCCTATGAAGTTAGTTTGAAGGAAAATAACCCCCCCCCTTCCAAAAAACAAATTCAGGCTCAGGATTTTTTTTTTGCTTTAACCCCTGTATAGTGTAAATTTCTACATTAAAAATTAAGATGGTAATAAAGATAATAAAGAAAAACACAAACTCAAGTGTTAACCAACGGGCAAGAAATATGTTCTGCAGCCAGGAACACACACATTCACTCTGGACACAATCACCTATTACTGTCATTTCTTTATCCTCTAAATAGGCTATAAGAAAAGTCTTACATTTATATTTATTTACATGTTGTTATCCCTTTACAATTACTCTCATAAAATATTTGAATGACATGTTGACTTTTAAATCTAAATGTAACTTTTAACAGATATTTCAGTAAAATCAATATTTTTGTGCTGAATGCCCCTCTACCGTGCTCTGTCTGTCTGATGCGGGTGCACGCGCTGGCACTTATTCAGTAAAGTTTGAAGTTTAACGCAGACTGTCGGGATGAACATTTATGCAAAATGGAAGTGTTTGAATGCGTGAATTTGTAACATTTACAGATAAGGATATAGCCGTAGAATGAACGTTTTTCGCTGAGGACGCACATGCGTCAAAGTGCCTGACAGGGCAAGCCATTACGCTAATGCATTAGCTTAAAGCTTAAAATAAAGAATTCTCATGTTTTGGGCAGCTTGGATTACATACCTTTCCTGCAGCAGCTCACTCTGCTTCCTCCACTTTTTTTATATGCATTTTTGTCCACAAATATCCATTATTCAGTGCTGTAATTTGATGAGACTGACAGAAGTTTTCTGTGCACAGTGGGCAGACCCAACTAATCGATAATGAGACTCTTGATTATTAATCTGAGATTATTTATTTTATCAAATAGTTGTTGCAACTATTATATTGGTGCATGGCACTGGTGTTATCTAACAGTTTCTTCTCCTCCTATTCTCCTCATTCCTTTAGAATATAGGATTCTGTGTAGAATTCAAATGGGTCTGATACGTTTTGTGGTCTGTGCTATCGTGTCTCTGGACCGAAGCAGACTGTGCACACACTGTGGTGGTTCGTGTGACATTGATTTGAAACCATATTTACACTGTCATAATCGTTTCCTATCTCTTATATAGTGCATTGTGTGCCATTCACTATAAATAAAATAGTAATTATGTAAACAAGTGACTGATTTCAGCCGCAGCTTCAGCGTCTATCCTGATCTCTATTGGCGGAAGTGAGAGGCTGTACGTTTTGAACACTTATATCTAATCGTCTAAATGCAAATTTTGTCAGTGTTTTGGGCACACTAGCTTATAGATTACGTTAAGGCTAGCATGTACTATAAGCCAAAAAACTTACATTTTGGTTCCATGGAGACTTTTAAGATATAACTGACTGTGCTTATGTAAACCTTGTGTGTATTTGACAGTAGGGCTGTGTATTGCCAAGAATCTGGCGATACGATACGTATCACGATACAGGTGTTTCGATACGATATATTGATATATATTGCGATACTGTAAGAAAGGCGTTATATTGTGGTTTCTTTTTTTAGAAAGAGGATCTAATTTTAGAAAAAAAAACCTGTCATAAACACACCACCATATGCATAAAACCTGACAAAAACTTTGTTTTATTTAATCAAGACAGTATCATTTGTATTTATATCACTAAATACATTGCACTTTTGTGCAATCTAAGTAAAAGGAAAGTAAAGTGACTGTAGGATTCTTTAGGTGTATGTTTTGGTTCACATTATAGCAGTTTTTAATTTCTAAATTATTTAAAGGGATACTCCACCGTTTTTTCATATTAAACTATGTTATTCCCTTAACTAAGACGAGTTGATACATACCAACGTGACTTTTAGGGAGGGAGGAGGAGCGGGGGCCGGTGAGAGGACTTTTCACGAGTGAAGATATTACTGCGCCAAGTCAAAGTGCTCCCGAGGAATTGCTATGGTATTCCGCCATACAATATAGTTATCCATTTTACACGCTTAGAAAAGCGCAACGTTTTGTTTTGTGTCACCGTCCTAGGTCGAGTTACACTACTCGAGTAACTGTATTTAAATAGGGAAAACGTGGAGGTGTTTGGTAGCTTCTCTGCTTGGCCCCTATTGAAGGAACTGGGCTAAGCTAAGTGCTAACAAAGTTTCGCCGCAAGACAGAGCGATTTAGTGCACGCACTGAGACGAGAGAGGTATGTATCAACTCGTCTTAGTTAAGGGAATAACATAGTTTAATATGAAAAAACGGTGGAGTATCCCTTTAACAACATAAGTTTTGAGTTTCTAAGCTACTTAACTGGACAGCGCTGACAAATAGTTTCTGCGTTCCTCTCTATGTGCGCGATCTTCATGTTTTGCGCAGCTACTGTTTGAGTGTTCGTGCCACAATGCAGCTGCACGAGCACGGTAGCTCGGAATAATATACAACCAATTGTCTAGCATTGCTTGAATGTCCAAACTGGTAAAACCTTAAAACAAATACAACTGACAAAGTTTAGTGAAGATGCAAGGCTTACCGCTCGCCGAACCGGTGTTCACCTCCGTGTTGTTTTTATGCCACTAACTGGACGGGGTGGAGTCACGTGTCTACACACGCGGTAGTATGTTTTTAAGGGGGGAGTATTAACAGGATTAAAAAAATACGTCGGTTAGAGATTCTGAATTTCGGTTTCGATTACTTTTCGATCAAAATAATTGGTAGATTACTTAATTACCAAAATAATTGTTAGTGACAGCCCTAGTCGAGTTGGTACAGTATGTTGGGATAGTCTGTGGTTTGGACAGTCTGTGGTTGGGACGGAGGTGACAACTTCAACTGATAAAAATGCACTGTACTACGATACTACTTCTAAGCAGGTCATGGAGACATTTTAATCGTTCATGATCACAAATTGTAATATCACACATCCCTATTTTACAGTTTGCGAATCTATTTTTAGTCACAAATGCAAGTGGAACCCTTGCACTGTTGAAAGCTGATCAGAACTATTTTTAGGTTTGATATCAAGGTGAAGGACTGGCCAGTCACTGGGAATCTCCCTTTTGAGTAGATTGTGCCATTAAGGGAGCCAAACATTCGCTTTCATTCATCTAATTTTGTTTTTTTGCAGTTTTATTGTCTAAAATGTCTTGACACTATTAAAAGTCCACTGAAACAGCCTGGGGTTAAATTAAAATTCATGCACTTGTCTTGAATAGCTTGTCAGTTATCATCTTGATAGGTCAAATCATTGCAGTGCATTTATGAGTTGGTGTAGCTCAGGTTTACCAGAGTGCAACAGGTTTCCTGTGTGATAAATCTAGGGTCATAATAATAGATGCCAAAATTTGACTATTTAGGGTGAATTGGTGTTTTATATGTATCCTGATAACAAAACATGACCAATGTAAAATAACTGTATTATGTAAAATAACTGTATTATGTAAAATAACTGTATTATGTAAAATAACTGATCTGACAAATGTATCATGTCTCTTAGGAAGCGTCCTCGTGTGGATGGAGTTGGAAGATCGCGGGAAACGAGTCCAGCTCGTCGCAGAGTGAGCCGCTCACCACTCAGACGTAGGTCTGTATCACCACGGAGACAATCTCGCTCCTCCCCCAGAAGGCGAAGTCGATCACCCCTAAGACGCAGGTGAGACACAGTGAGAAATACTGTCTTGCACTNCCAGGTTCCTAACTGAGGACGAAGATTTAATGGAGCACCCATCAAGTGTTAGAGAGTATTCAAGGTTTTTTCGTGAGGAAGTTTTTGGTCCAAAGATTAGGATATCAGTTTTTTCTGAATTTAATAATAAGAAATTTCTTGTCATCCAGTTTTTAATGTCAGCTATGCATTCTGTTAGTTTTGTGAATTTGTCTGTAGTTTTTGTCAGTGAAACCCAGTCCAGTCTGGTAGTGCTGTAAGATAATTTTGTCATGTACTGTTCTGTATTGGCAGGTCTGCTGATAGGGATCGGTTTGGCCGTTCTAGACTGCGACGATCAACCTCCAGAGATCGCGAGAGGAGGAGGAGGAGGCGGAGCCGAGATGAAGACAAGTTTAAAGGCAGTCTGTCAGAGGGTATGAAAGCAGACCAAGACTCCTCCTCTGAAGAAGTGTGAGTAATGGTACTATTTTCAAGGCTTAAGCCTACTGGGGTTGTCCGTGATGTCAAAAAAAGTTTGAAAAATCACAAAATGAAAAACAGAGTTGTAGGGTTGGGAATCGAAAATCGATTCCAATTCAGGAATCGGATACTTATAAAATGAAAATGTTGATTCCGCTTATCGATTCCTGTGTACGTATTTTAATGTGGTTTTAAACCATTCAAGCACAAGCAGCAGTGAAAGAGAACTCAGTTCGGAACTCGCACACTGTTTTGTTCGTGCTGGGCACATCCATAGTGCGCGCACAAAAATATAGTGTGCAATACTGAATTGAATTCTCTTTCGCGTCTTCCTGCATTTGAAGGGACAAATACACACAACATTGTCAATATCCTCGTAAACACTTAGGGTTGTGTTTTAAATGAACGTAAACAGTTGAGAAAGAAAACGTGTATATATAACAGTATATTGGATCTGTGCATTAGGTCTTAAAGTGACAGCAGGCTAATAAACTTGCTGCCGTCTGTCATTACTGTTAATCAGACAACAAAAGAAAATCACTCACTGATCTTGACTGAATTACTTTTGTAACTTAATCTATATTAATCTATATTTTATTCATAAAAAATGCAGTGCTATTTTACGTTTGATTTCAATTTCTGAACTTTGTTCAGTTGTATTTATTTGTGCGATTGCTAATTTGCTTATTTGTTATTGTATTTCTGACTATATACTTGACTTTAATAATGTTTGAAATTTATATTAGTCTAGTTTATTAGTTCTTTAAGCTGCTGATTTAATTTTTTTTTTATCAGCTGCGACAATGTCTTGCAAAAAGACAGCATAAATATGTTTGATATCTAAATGTTTGACTTCATTTTTTTTACCATATTGGAATGGAAACTGGGAATCAGTAAGAATCGGAATCGATAAGTGGATTTGGAATTGGAATCGTAAAATTCAGATGATACCCAACCCTTCAGAGTTGTCAAAATAGGCTGTGAAAATGTAACCTGTTTACTTGAATAATTACTTACAGCATAAAACAATCTTTATTTAACTGAGAAATACTTGAAAGCTCTTTATTCATATTCCTTGTAATATTTGACTTTTAAAATAATTACACTTTTCAGTAAGATTTAAAAAAAGAAATTGCTGACAATTTTGATTTAATTTGAATGTCCTTGCTGAATAGAAGTATTAAAGACATGCATAACTTTTTTTTTTTAAAGTATCACTGTTTACCACATTTACAAAGACTTGATTTTGTTTTTGTGCTCTACTAAAATAGGTTTTCATACTTTAATGTTCAAAAAACATTATTTTTCACGTTTAAGTTGTTACAGCACCTCTCTTCCTAGTCTGTCAATAGCACTGTTTAGTTCCTGTCTTTATAAAGCGCAATGGGTCACCTGATCCAGTGTGTTGTGATTGGTCAATCGCTTCAAATGTGTTTTGGAAATGTCATGCCGCTTACCATAATTGCAAGTTTTAACACACTACTAATGCAACTCAACCAGGCCTCGCCCCTTTTTTGCATATGCCTTGGGTGGGAATTATTTCAATGAGAAATATTGTGATGTCTACATTCCTGGAAGAAAACTCAAGACTACAATCCAGGCATTTCAGGGACTTCAGAAACAGTGCTTTCTTATATAAAGATAACTCACTTTGGAGTGGACTTCTTGCTTTGTAACTTTGCAGACTTTTTTATGATCAAACAGCAACATTACACTAAAGAAAATTTAAAATGTAAAAAAGCATAAGGTCCTCTTTAAACAGCACAACAGTTTTCAAAAGTGATGATAAAGTTTCTTGAGCACCAAATCAGCATGATTTCTGAAGGATCATATAACACTGAAGACTGCTGAAAATTTAGCTTTGCAATCACGATAATAAATTACATTTAAAATTCAAAAAATAGAATTTATTTTAAATTGTGATATTTCACAATATTACTGTTTTTATTTATTTTATTCTATTTAAAATGCATCCACAAGAGACTGACTGACTTTCAAAAACATTTTAAAAAGTCTTATTGACTCCCAAATTTTTAACCGTGGTGAAAAAATTGCAATTTTTTAGTGTTCAAATTGTTTGTCTGATATTGTATTGTAACAACCTTTTTTGAAATATGGTTTTTTAATGCAGCTAATATTTTCTCAGAAGTGTGAAGCAGTGCTTTAACATTACTATGTGAAGCAGTGCTTTAACATTACTATGTAAATCAGATGACTCTGAGTGTAAAGTTGCCATGATGGAAATGTTTAGGATGGAAGATTTTGATGCAGAAGAGGAGGATGAAGAGGCTCTGATTGAGCAGCGACGACAACAGCGGCTTGCAATCGTACAGGTAACGCATTACAACAATATTACTGAGGCACTGTAACGTCCTTCTATTGAGAGATAAGATTTGATTATAAAACTGTTCTGTTTTGATATAGAAATATAAAGCAGTAAATGAGGACAGTAATATGGGCTCCATGGCATCAGAGCCCAGCAGTCCTCAGAGTAGCACCCGCAGTCGTTCACCCTCCCCCGATGACATCCTGGAACGTGTAGCGGCCGATGTGAAGGAATATGAGCGAGAGAATGTAAACACTTTTGAGGCCAACATCAAGGCCAAGCACAACCTCATCGCTCAGGAGAAAGAAGGTGGCGTACTCTGGCTGAAGTTGGCACATTAGCAGGGTTCTTGCTTGAAGTTTTCAGGAAATGTTTCAGATTGTAGGGACAATTTTTAATCTGGGTGGTCTTTCTAAATTATGACATATCATCAAAGAATCTTTAAGCTAATGAATGACTAACTATTTATTGTCTTTTATGCAGGAGCCAACCCAAAGAAGCCCTCAGCGCCTGACATGTTCACTGAGTCAGATGACATGTTTGCTGCAGATTTTGATGTAAATTTATTCTGTTTTTCTGCAGGCCTGAGATTAAACCAGTTTTCAGTTGGTTAATTTTGAGAGATCTGACTTTTGTGTCTCTCCTTTCCACAGAGTGCCAGACTCAGGGCTGCAGGCATTGGTAAAGACTTTAAGGAGAACCCCAACCTCAGGGACAACTGGACTGATGCAGAAGGATACTACCGTAAGCCTTATTTAAGTCTTTAAATCCAAAGTCTTGCTACTTTCAGAAAGGAAATGCAAGAATGAATCATTACAAACAACTCTTTTTAGGTGTGAACATAGGTGAGATACTGGAAAAGCGGTATGATGTGTATGGGTACACTGGACAGGGTGTGTTCAGTAATGTGGTCAGAGCTAGAGACACTGCCCGGGCTGGCCAGGAGGTGGCAGTCAAGATCATCCGAAACAATGAACTCATGTAAGTATCCTACTAAACAATGTCCATCTCTGTGACTTTGCTTTTGTGTTTTTTTTTTATTATTATTATTTTTTTATACATTTTAACACGGGTTGTCAATTTTAACACATTCATTTAGACCCCGCATCCCACCCCGGCTCAGATCTGTGTACATTGCATTGAGTTTAGTTACAAACATGATGCAGGGCAATGACTGACTGCATGATGAAGCCTATTAGAATGCAGTTAATGCCACTAAAATTCAAGATGAGTGCAAAAAACAATTCTCATATTTATATAATATATAGTTTAGCAAAACCACATGAGCTAGAGTGCAGATTTCCCCCGCCAAATATCTGCACGATTGCAAATGTGATATTAATTTTATACAACAGTTCAATAAACAAGAAGTTAACATTGTGTTACAATATTGACAATATTGTCTAAAATGTCTTTTTGCTCAATTTCGGCAATGAAAATAAAGTCACTGCAGAATTGTTGTTTCCAAGCATTCCTGAATGAATTTACATTTTAACAAATCGAATGAGCCATTGATTCAGTGACCCATTCATGAAGAAGTTTACTTGCTTTGTTCCTAAATGAATCATCCATGTGAATGAAACGGTTAAATTAATTACTGAAGACAGTCACTTAAGACAGTCATTTGCCGCCACTTACTTATGGTTTTAGTTTCATATTTATCATAGCATAGCATATAGCTTTTAATTTTTTTTTATTCATATTCATGCCACCTCTGAGCTGCATTAAACAGTCTATGTAAATATTCCTAAATGCTAAAATTCATTTGTCTAATTACAGGCAGAAGACGGGACTGAAGGAGCTTGAGTTTCTGAAGAAGCTGAATGATGCAGATCCTGACGATAAATTTCATTGTTTGCGTCTCTTCAGACACTTTTACCACAAACAGCATCTCTGTTTGGTGTTTGAACCTCTCAGGTACTTCAGATTTCTGCTGTGTGTGTGTGGGAGTGTGTTGTTGAAATCGACAAATCGTCCCCTTGGAATTATAAGGTTCTATCTGCATTCTGAGCAGTTTTGAGATATTGAGCTTCAAAGTTTTTGCATTCCGTATAGCAAAAATTATATGGGGAACAAGTTTCTTTCATGCATGAAAATGACAGAGATGCTAAATGTATTCTAACTGTACAATATCAAAATCCTCTCAAATTTGTAAATGGGGATTTTTAGAACGGGTCAAATGCAGATAGAACCTTCTAATTCTAAAAAATCACTTTCCGCTTGGAATTATAAGGTTCTATCATGCAAAACATTAATTGAAGCAATAATTTTCAAGGAACAGAGTTTACTTATGTTTTAAAACATAAAATTAGTGTTGTAACAATGTGTTGACATGCATGAGAAAGTTAAATGTAATGCTTTCTTTGACATTATTTTAGAATTTTCTTTTTTTCTTTTCTTGTTCGTTAAGTATAAAAGACAGTGCTAAATATTTAGTCCAGTGTAGATGTTAAATTTAGGTAGGAATATGGTGGGTAATTTAACACATTATTGCAGGAACCATTTAAGTTTAAGTTTCCTTTTGTTTAGACAGAAAGCAGCTTGACCAGGACTTTATTCCTGGTCATTTGGCCAGGACTTTATTCCACACAAAGTGGGGCAGGTAAAATGACTTTCTCTCTAGACATCAGTATGGCTGAAATAACATGCTGTTTATTGTTGTAATTAAGACCCCATCAATTAAATTGACTATTTGATCTTTAAGGCTTATTGTAAAATTAAAGACATTTTAAGAAACTGCAAGAAAACAGACAATGCTTCAGCAAAGGTGTTTAACGAGATTTAATTAACATTGAAAAAATGTTTCCCTGACTATATACAGTGCTGCTTAAGTTTATGAACCACTTGCAGAATCTGTGAAAATGTGAATTTTAACAAAATGAGAGGGATCATACAAAATACATGTTATTTTTTATTTAGTACTGTCCTGAGTAAGATATTTTACATAAACAATGTTTACATAAAGTCCACAAGACAAAAAAAAATAGCTGAATTTATAAATATGACTCAATTCAAAACTTTATGAACCCTTGATTCTTAATACTTTGTGTGGTTACCTGGATGATCCACAACTAATTTTTTTTTTGGTTTTTTTGTGATGGTTGTTTATGAGTCCCTTGTTTGTCCTGAGCAGTTAAACTGCCCAGTATTCTTCAGAAAAAATCCTCCAGGTCCCAAAAATTCTTCAGTTTTCCAGCATCTTTTGTGTATTTTAACCCTTTCCAGCAGTTACTGTATGATTTTGAGATCAATCTTTTCATCTTGTGGATGTTTATACACTTTAATCCGATATGCCATAGCTTCATAGCCACATACAGCTCAAGTACACTGGATGGATCAAGTTTAAAACACAACCTAATATATACATAACATTCCCTTGTATGACAATAACGTGACTGGAATAAAGCAAATAGACTACAAAACCCGAACCTATCCTCTTAATAGCACTGACGGCTAGCGCGGTGTCTGACTGAAAATAACTCCTCAGCAAGAGCTACAGCAAAACACAAAGAATGAAATTCCCTGGAGTTTGGGCTGCTGTCATTGACAAGATCATAAATAAAAGTCAATCATGAGGTTTCTTAATAAACATCGCGTTGCGTGGAATTGTTTTAGTCTTCACTGATTTAGTGTTTTCTGCGCACTTTTCTGCTGTCACGGAGCAGTCCGGCGACATGACAAAGAAAGCTGATCCTGATTGGTCCTTCTGTGTGCATTTAAAGTGCTGATTGACTCACAGATAGAACCTTATAGAACCAAGTTAGTGTTTGACTTAAAGTTCCAAAATGTACACAACTTAAAAGAAACATCACAATGTAAATAAGTTGTCACAGAATAAGAATATTTGAATAACTCAATGTTGACTCAAATGTCAGATAGAACCTTATAATTCCAAGGGGACGAAATATCTGTGTGAGCCACCTCAATACATCACATTAAAAAATCGGTAAGGATGCAGTATATTAATTGATTTGTATTTTAAATTTGAACTTTCTATTCATCAAAGAATCCTGAAACAAAATGCATACCGGTTTCCATAGAAATATTAAGCAGAACAATTGTTTTCAACACTGATAATGTTTCTTGAGTCTCTAAATCAGCATATTAAAATGATTTCTGAAGGATCATTTGACACTGAAGACTGCAGTAATGGCTGCTGAAAATATAGCTTTGCCATCACATGAATAAATTACATTTTAACACATTAAGTTAGTAAAAACGGTAATATTGTAAAATATTACTATTTAAAAACTTTTTTTTTTTAATTTTTTATTTTATTTATTTTATTCATTTTTAACCTTTGGTGTAAATTCATAGATGCATGTAAGTTTTTACATTCTTTATGCAGGGTATCCGCTGGGCATTAAAAAGCATTAAAAGTCATTCAATGGATTTTGCGAAAATTAAGGCCTTAAATGGCATTAAAAAGCATACATTTTTATTCCTACAGGCATAACATTTTTTAGTTTTGAAGAAAAATGGTACTACCAGTTTATTTTGAATATAGCTTTCATAATTAATAACTGATTTGCTGTCGCAAAATATGTACATTTGTGTGATACACACGCGGAACCAGTTTGATAATTGCCTCCAGCCGGTGCAAAATTGCCGTAGCGCTGTTTTTGATAGCGGTTTACCGGCTTGGACCTTGAGACGGAAGGCTGCATCAGTGTTGCCAACTTAGCGACTTTTTTCCAAGAAAGCGTATTGTGACAAATATAGCTTCTGCTGTTCAGTGGCGAGAGGAGCAGCGCATATTCAGTTGAGGATGTGTGCTCTGTCAGAGGACAAATAAAATAGATACTGCTTCTAACCTGAGTGATCATTTTATGTGTACAGCCAAAATCACAGCAAATGTCTTTATCTTATGTGTATGGTAATTTTGTCAGACAACGTCTCGATTACAAATCAGGATTATAACATGTCAGGGCTCGACACTAACGCTTGTCAGTTAGTCCAGGATAAGTGGATTTTTTTTTTAAGGGGCAAGTGAAAGAGAATTTTACTTGCCCGGTCGGACAAGAAGCCTGATTAAATCATCAATAAAAAAAACTAAAAAAAACTTGGGAATCACCAGAACGCAAGAATGACAGATTTGATTACATTTAGTGTAAGTGGTGATCGATAGTGGATAATAGGCTGTATAATGGACTGACGGTTACAAGGTTGCTCGCGCTGCCTTGTTTTCATTAGCCTACTGAATGATTCAGCGTTTTGAACGAATCGGTTGAGTCAAGCATCCCAATGTGCGTACTATCCGCCCTAAATAGTATTGAATATTACTAATGTCACATACTATTTAGGATGGATAGAATGCACATTGAGACGCAGGCAATGACTCATTCATAAACAACTGCCTCATTCTTGAATGAATCAGCTATTGCAATGAATCGTTTGAATGAATGACTCACTTAAGACTGTTACTTGTCGCCACCTACTGGTGGTTTAGTTTCATTTTTAAAAGTATCACTTCTCCCCCCCCCAACATTTCTTATTTTAATTTAAAAAAAATATTTAAAACATTCCCATAGCATTATTTAATGCAGTTGTAATTTTTTTTTATTGTAAATGATTTTTGATTGGTAACAGCCCTTAATGTCTTATTCTAATTGAATTTGAGCAAATTTAAGAATTTAAAAATAAAGATGAATCATACATTTTACATGAATCATACAGGATGCAGATTTATATATGTCAAAGCTGGAATATTCTGAAAGGATATTGCTTCAGAATAAATTTATATTTACACCAAAAAAATTATTTTAAAAATCCAATTTTTTCCAGACAAGCAACTGTTATACTTTAATGACAAGTTAATGACCGATTTACTTGTCTGAAGGACAAGCACATGACAAGGCTTAATGTCGAGCCCTGTATGTAGTCTTAGTGGGCCGCATTTCAGTCACCATTTCATATTGTCTGACAACAAAACAGAAAAATAAGTAGATTAAATACTTTTATTGAGAATTTAGCTGTATTAAAATACATTATGCGAGCACAAAGGTAGCAGCAGAGAAGCAAACAAATGTAAAGGGCTGACACTTTGCAAAATGCAAATGCAACTTAATGACATAATGAATATTCTAATTGACGTATGACATCATCTATTGACATTGACGAGATGATACATGGCATTGGCTGATCTTGATTGAAATTGGCTGAAATTAATTGANATATATATATATATATATATAAAATTGACATTAAAAAGGCATTAAAAAGCATTAAATTAGATTTGATGAAACCTGTAGAAACCCTGTTATGTGAAATAAGGCATCAAAACATTTTATAAATGAATAAAATGAATGCTTTGTACTTTTAAACCTTGAAATAGAAAAAGAGTGCTCTATTTGAATTTGGAGAAAATCCACCTTGTATTATGTTTGCCTTATCAGCCTAATCGGACATATTCTGATAATAATATCAGGTAACAAATATGAATATTAATGTTGATTAGGTCAATAACATATAATGTATCACTAATAATCTCAAAGATAATGCAAGAGTTATTCTCATCTGTTTTTCGCCATATTTGTGTCTCGCAGTATGAATCTGCGGGAAGTGCTGAAGAAGTATGGTAAAGACGTAGGGCTACATATCAAGGCAGTGCGGTCCTACAGTCAGCAGCTCTTTCTGGCCCTCAAACTACTGAAACGCTGCAACATCCTTCATGCTGACATCAAACCAGACAACATATTGGTTCGTATCATCTATATAGCCCCTTACTCAAATAGACTTCACTCACTCACTCACTTTTCTGTCTGCAGGTAAATGAGTCAAAGACCATTCTTAAACTCTGTGATTTCGGCTCTGCGTCTCATGTCGCCGACAATGAAATCACTCCCTACTTAGTCAGCAGATTCTATAGGGCACCTGAAATTGGTAAGTTGCACTAATTGTGTGATTAATTGAGTGATTACAGTGTGCACAATTACTGCAGAACATGTGAACCGATTCTATGTGGGCCTAGTAATTGGAACTAACTCTCTCTTCCTTCCTAGTCATTGGTAAACCATATGATTATGGCATTGATATGTGGTCAGTCGGCTGTACCCTGTATGAGCTGTACACAGGGAAGATCCTGTTCCCTGGCTCCTCCAACAACCACATGCTAAAACTGGCCATGGATGTGAAGGGCAAGATGCCTAACAAGGTATTGTGAATTCACACAGTTTCTACTGAGATTCCACACTGATTCTTTTTCATTACTAAAAAAAGAGAGAGATTATCACACTGGTCATAAAACATTCACTACTAGCCTTAGTTTAGATGGAAAGCATCTCAAGCTGACTAGCTGAAAACGTTACTGCAGCTACAGCCATTAACTCTTTCCCTGCCATTGACGGAATTTTCTGGCAATCCATTTTTACATTGTTATACACTAGGGGGCACTATTACGCATCTTCTGAAAGAGTACAGAATCTCCAGATCAAAGTGCAAGCGAAGCAGAAACAAGCCATAAAAGCACATATAGGGCTTCCCTCAGTTCTTGCCATTTCTGAAAAGTCGAGCCAATGTTGATCCTCATTTTATTACGAGCTCTGTCAGGTTCTATTTTTGCAGCAGACTCTGCTTTTTTTTTTTTTTTTATCGGGTAATTCCCCGGAGGTTCAAGATTTAGCGTGCTCCATGTCAACCTTTCTCACTCGTTGTGACAACTAACCTATGCCATTCCCACGCCATATATGCATCAAAATAATGCAGCAACTTTTCTCTATTTACGGATATGATGAGACACGCACGGGAGAGTGACGCATGTACACAATTTCCCACAAAAACCATCTTGTCAGGTCTAAAACATAAACGCTTATAACAGGCTTACCATAGTGAATCAAGGTAAGACATAAATGTGTTTTGGAAGAAGTATTGATGTATTTGACTCATTAAGGTGTTAATTTTGAAGTAAAAAAGTTACATAGTGTACCTTTTAAATAAAATTTACTTTTACTCATTTTATTATAGTATTTAAGAGCCCTTCCACACAGAGACATTTAGATGTATAGGTAAAAATTTTGTATCGTATCGGTGTTTTGTCCAGACTGATCTGGCGTTTTGGCAGTCTGAAAGCTCTATTTTTTTGAAACCGGGTCCCAGAGTGGATAAATCTGAAAACGACACCCTTGCGTTTTCGTGAGTACAGCCAATCCGTATATTTTATGAAACGATGATATCACCCCACGTCTCGACCCTAGTCAGACACCGCTACGTCACGTAACAGCAACAACAACAATAATAGCAGACTACATGCTTGTGTGCCACAGCTACTGAGTCTATTAGCTTTACTTAAAGGTGCCCTAGAACCAGTTTTTACAAGATGTAATATAAGTCTAAGGTGTCCCCTGAATGTTTCTGTGAAGTTTCAGCTCAAAATACCCCATAGACTTTTTTTAATAAATTTTTTTAACTGCCTATTTTGAAGCATCATTAACTATGCACCGATTAAGGTGTGCGGCCCCTTTAAATCCTGGCGCTCCCTGCCCCTCCAGCTTTCAACTATTATATAGTGCATTTACAAAGTTCCCACAGCTAATATAACTCTCAAATGGATCTTTACCAAATGTTTGTCATGAATACTGCATGCATGCATTGGATCATGTGAGTAACGTTATTGTATTTATTTGGATGTTTACATTTGATTCTTAATGAGTTTGAGGCTGTGCTCCGTGGCTAACGGCTAATGCTACTCTGTTGGAGAGATTTATAAAGAATGAAGTTGTTTATGCATTATACAGCCTGCAAGTGTTTAAAAATGAAAATAGCGACGGCTCTTGTCTCCGTGAATACAGTAAGAAACGATGGTAACTTTAACCACATTTAGCAGTACATTAGCAACATGCTAACGAAACATTTAGACAATTTACAAATATTTTGGAAATATCAGCTCCAGACGTTAATACTGGCTTGTCTAATGCCTTGAACATGGGCTGGCATATGCAAATATTGGGGGCGTACATATTAATGATCCCGACTGTTACGTAACAGTCGGTGTTATGTTGAGATTCGCCTGTTCTTTGGAGGTCTTTTAAACTAATGAGATTTATATAAGGAGGAAACAATGGTGTTTGAGACTCACTGTATGTCATTTCCATGCACTGAACTCTTGTTATTCAACTATGCCAAGGTAAATTCAATTTTTCATTCGATGGCACCTTTAAAGTAAAGCTTTATTTCTAAGCTTTACTAAATTATATATACAAGGTTTATGCGCATGCTCCAAGTCTTATTCTCCGTTTTTAGTGTATCTCTGTGGTAGAATTACAGCCCCACATACTGATCTGGCATGTATACTATGTCGTTTTGAGTCGGTTTCAGTGGTTCCGTGTGTACGCAGATATTTCTTGAGACGAGGAAAAAAAAAATGGATAGGGAAAGCTCTGGCTTCCTGTGGATGTGATCTAAGTCTCTTCTTACATGGTGTTTTATTTTTCATTTTTGTGTAGATGATCCGGAAAGGCTTGTTTAAAGACCAACATTTTGACCAGAACTTGAACTTCCTGTACATAGAGGTAGACAAAGTGACTGAAAGGGTATGTTCTCAGATCTCCCATGTATTGATTTTCTAGTTTACTCTAATTTAATTTACACAACTATGATATCAGCACACACATCTGCTTCCTGTTTTATACCCTTCTCTTGCACTTTCTTTTCATCTTTCAGGAGAAGGTAACTGTGATGAGCACTATTAACCCCACTAAAGACCTGCTTGCGGACATGATAGGAGGTCAGAGGTTACCTGAGGATCAAAGGAAAAAGGTCATGCAGCTGAAGGACCTGTTGGATGGGACTCTGATGCTGGACCCTGCTAAACGCATCAGCATCAACCAGGCCCTGCAGCACCCTTTCATTCAGGAGAAGATATGACACTTTCACCTCTGACCTTTGACCGTCCATTGTTCCAGGACTGAGCCAATAGACTCCCAAATGAGAATGTTCGGAATCATCACAAGACTTTAAATTTTCTATTTTTATTCATGTTTTTCTAGTGATTTTTCTTTTGCCCAGTCATTTGATTGAAATCTCTCAGAATGATCTTGTTTTTATTGTACATATGCACACATTGTCATTCAATGAGAGAGGGAGAGAGGCATGTTTAGTGGATATCGGGCTTTGTCTTATTTAACTTCAGAAGTGACCGAACTGTGCAGAGCACAAAGGTTAAAAGGTTAGTTGAGTTGTTCAGACATTGAAATGGCTTGGCCAGCACATCAGAGGGGTCTTTAAAGACCAATTATTTTTGACATTAGCAGATTATAATCCAAATGTGTCACTTTTGTTGACTGATTAAACCAGTGGCTTCAGTTTTGATTCCTTTTATGTAATCAGAGTGCACTGGTGTCAAACTGCTCATTTACGAGGTGATAAGAACTTTTGCTGGTTAGTAACATCATACAGTCTCCTTCCTATTGAAAACAATACACAATAGTTCATCACATACAGTTGTTTAAAATATTGGTTTTGGTGTAGTACATTTACCTCAAAGTAGTACTGTAGATCACACTAGAAATTTTCTTGTCTAATTTTATTGACTTTACAAGCCTGTCCTAATTAAGATTTTATGAATAATTTAATTTACAAGAACTTTTGAATTAAATCTTAGTAAGTGGATAAGTTGTCACTTTTAGACAGTCAGCTAAATGGCCAATTTGCCTCACTTCACTTTCCAAAAGTCCAAAGGTCTAATTTTAATTTGAAAGATCTACTTTTTTGGCTCATTCATTTCTAATGGTGTCCATCAGCAAACTGTTAGTACTAGTTATTTCTGAGGTTTGAATATTTGTATACAACTTCAGCATACCAATAATTGCACCTGTTAAAATGTTTGTATTCAAAGTCCCTAAAGTAAAGGTTCTGATATGAAGTGCCTCCCTTTTGTGACCGAATTGAACCATAATAGAAAGCCTCTCACAGATGGGTCCTGACAAACCGATGATCATTTATTTCTCAATGTAAATACTTCACAGTTTTTGCTATGTAAAACATGTTTTTTTTTGTTGTTTTTTTCTATTTGGGAAATTAAAATTGTTGGGGTTTTTGTTTTGGGTCATAATAAACTCGAAAGATAGGATTGTGAAGGAAAATTACACCTTGAGTGTTATCATTTTAGTAATAAAAGGTTTCATTTTTCTGATGTATTAAGACGTTTTAACTTTTATGTAACCTGTTTTAAGTCAACTGCAGCTTACATCATCTTTTGCCTATTGAGAGTGCTGTGACATCAGAGACATGCTGAGGCTTTTTCTGTTTTGACTCCCCAATGCAGTCATTTGGGTGAAAACCTGCAAAAATTCTGCCTCCTACCCTCAGACTTCCTACATCTAACAACTTGCCCACAAGGTTTTACATGATCTAGCTGTCAAATTGACGTAGTGAAACCAAATATTTCAAGTTTTAGTATTTATAATGCAAGTTTATTGCTGCAAATGGTTATTCTGACTCAACAAATTTTAAGATCTCTAATATAGATAAGTTGATGAAATGAAAGTAGCGACATATCTGTAATTTCATAACATTATGTACATCTGAGTGTTCTATCCATTGGTGGTTGGAAGTATTTTATTCAAGTGAGCTTGCAGTAGGTTATGGCAGGATGCTGTTTAAGTGGACTAAATGATTGGAGACGTCTGTCTTCAGAATTTGAGTATCATTTTGATTAAACATTACAAGGTCAAAAAAAAAGAAGAAAAACCTATTTGATGGATAAATTGTTCACAATAAGATCTGTAACATGAACTTACAAAACACAGAATTTTCATTTCATGCCAGCTTCAACTAAAAAGGAATTTAGTCAAGTAAAATATTTGGATTTCTTTAAGTCATTTCTTAGTAGCAACTAATTGTTGCAAAACAGACTTCAGGATGCAATATTTCTCCACAAGGATGATGTTAAGCTACCAAATTTATTTTTTATTTTATTACATTTATTTTAGTTTTTTTGTCAACTGCTTACACATTTTCAAAACTTTGCCTCTTTTTTTTCAAAACTTTACACACAAATCCAAGAATTGCACGTGCAAAATGTCACACATCTCTTGCAAAATGAAGCACTGCATTCAAAATATCACAAAAACATCTCAAAAGCAAACATTTGTCTTATGTTGCAAACACCTTTGTCATAATATACTATTTTTGGATATATCAAATACACAGTTATTCAAAACCTAAAGCTCTTCTGTCATGAGCTATGTACATTTCTGTACAAGATTAAAAGTAATTTGCAGAGAGATGTTGAAATTTTCACAGTAAACATGAAAGCAAGACTGAAACCAAACTTTTTTTTTTTACTGTAGGCCTAAGCATTTGTGGTTGTGAATACAGTATTACACAGTACGAAAGAAAATAAATACATCAACCATGTGTAGTTGGACAAACAATGGTTGTGTTTGAAAAAGGAAATAAAGATAGGTCCTGATTTTTAAGTTACAGAGAATTGTGTTGTGTTTTGCAAAAAGCATTTTATGAAATTGAAAATTGAGTCGAAGGCCGAGAATTTTTGTATGGTTTTGCAGATTTGGTGTGTGGTTCTGGTGTTTGAGTGTCAGGTTTCAGAAATTGTGTGACAAGTAAGAATTTTGTGTGTAAGCAATTGAAAAAAACCCTGTAAATTACAACAATTCAGCTGTAACAGGTATTACAGTTTTTTACGATTGCTTAAGCACAATTTTAAAAACAAGGCTCATTTTGTCAAAACACTACTCACAATTCACAGATCCACAGACACAAATAGCAGAACACTTCAGTTCTTTTGCAAAATGAAAAACTTCATTCAAAACTTTAATTTAACAAAACCCAATTTTGACACCGTATGGAACACATATGGTTCATACAATCTGATTCTGTTTTATTCATTTACACTGCTGCGCTCAATCTTAAACACTTGTAACTTTTATACTTTTCTAATGATGGGTTTGATTTTTTCTGAGATATTGTTAGAGTAAAGTACATGAATATATTGACAAAAAACAAACAAACAAAACACAAGATCAGTACTGCACATTGATGAAAATATTTCTCACCACATTATAAAACCATTCAATACATCCATGCCTTTCCAAAGGTTACATTTTGCACTGAAAATCAGAACATATTCTAAATACAATATATTACACGAACAAAAACATTTGTGGAGACAAAACAAAAGCATGATTTTAAATGGGAAAAAAATAAATAGAAAAAACACTTAAGCATCATCTCTTGGCC
Source organism: Anabarilius grahami (assembly GCA_003731715.1). Lineage (NCBI taxonomy): Eukaryota > Metazoa > Chordata > Actinopteri > Cypriniformes > Xenocyprididae > Anabarilius > Anabarilius grahami. Next base: position 5,287,833 of record RJVU01059636.1, on the reverse strand, counting down.
TACCTGGATCTGGCCATAGCACTTCATCCACATCACAGGTGTTGTCCTCTCACGCAAGACAGCGAGGGAAGAATCTTCTTGAATGGCGAATCCATCCTCTGCGTGATTGCAACATACATTGTGATGTTACCACCACATTGTCCCGGGACATTCAAAATAGCTCTGTGGCCATGATGTTTCTCCCTCTCCTTCTTACTGCAACATTGCCTTCCATTTTGTTGAAGACACATAAACTCACCTTTTGCCTTTTTATAGTACTTGCACCTGATTGTTGAGTTTACAGTTAAGCACCTAAGTGTGTGCAGACCTGATGGCCATGTTTGATCAATTGGTTTATAGGGGTGGTATTTTGTAAAGCAGTGTCTTGAAATGGCAAAGAAGTGACATTATGTTAGATATCTGTCTAATGTAGAGAAGTGTGTTTAGTGTTGTGCAAAACAATGTGTGTAGTGTTTTGCAAAAAGTGTGAGGCTGAGAATGTGCTTATAGTTGTGCAGATCTGGGCTAAGGTTTTGCTCCTTGTGTAGAGTTTCAGTAACTGTGTGTTATTTTTAATTTTAGTGTGTAAGCAATCATAAAAAACTGTAAGTGGAGCTTCCATGGTGTACCTCCAAATTCCATCCCTCTTCTATTCATTCTGAAGAGGCTTATTAGATAATCAGTTACAGGTGCTGGTCATATAATTAGAATATCATCAAAAAGTTGATTTATTTCACTAATTCCATTCAAAAAGTGAAACTTGTATATTATATTCATTCATTACGCACAGACTGATATATTTCAAATGTTTATTTTTTAAAATTTTGATCATTATAACTGACAACTAAGGAAAATCCCAAATTCAGTATCTCAGAAAATTAGAATATTACTCAAGACCAATACGAAGAAAGGATTTTTAGAAATCTTGGCCAACTGAAAAGTATGAGCATGTACAGCACTCAATACTTAGTTGGGGCTCCTTTTCCCTGAATTACTGCAGCAATGCGGCGTGGCATGGAGTCGATCCGTCTGTGGCACTGCTCAGGTGTTATGAGAGCCCAGGTTGCTCTGATAGTGGCCTTCAGCTCTTCTGCATTGTTGGGTCTGGCATATCGCATCTTCCTCTTCACAATACCCCATAGATTTTCTATGGGGTTAAGGTCAGGCGAGTTTGCTGGCCAATTAAGAACAGGGATACCATGGTCCTTAAACCAGGTACTGGTAGCTTTGGCACTGTGTGCAGGTGTCAAGTCCTGTTGGAAAATGAAATCTGCATCTCCATAAAGTTGGTCAGCAGCAGGAAGCATGAAGTGCTCTTACTGGTATACGGCTGCATTGACCTTGGACCTCAGAAAACACAGTGGACCAACACCAGCAGATGACATGGCACCCCAAACCATCACTGACTGTGGAAACTGTACACTGGACCTCAAGCAACGTGGAGTGTGTGCCTCTCCTCTCTTCCTCCAGACTCTGGGACCCTGATTTCCTAAGGAAATGCAAAATATACTTTCATCAGAGAACATAACTTTGGACCACTCAGCAGCAGTCCAGTCCTTTTTGTCTTTAGCCCAGGCGAGACGCTTCTGATGCTGTCTGTTGTTCAAGAGTGGCTTGACACAAGGAATGCGACAGCTGAAACCCATGTCTTGCATACGTCTGTGCGTAGTGGTTCTTGAAGCACTGACTCCAGCTGCAGTCCACTCTTTGTGAATCTCCCCCACATTTTTGAATGGGTTTTGTTTCACAATCCTCTCCAGGGTGCGGTTATCCCTATTGCTTAAACACTTTTTTCTACCACATCTTTTCCTTCCCTTCGCCTCTCTATTAATGTGCTTGGACACAGAGCTCTGTGAACAGCCAGTCTCTTTTGCAATGACCTTTTGTGTCTTGCCCTCCTTGTGCAAGGTGTCAAAGGTCGTCTTCTGGACAACTTTCAAGTCAGCCGTCTTCCCCGTGATTGTGTATCCTACAGAACTAGACGGAGAGACCATTTAAAGGCCTTTGCAGGTGTTTTGAGTTAATTAGCTGATTAGAGTGTGGCACCAATATTCTAATTTTCTGAGATACCGAATTTTGGATTTTCCTTAGTTGTCAGTTATAATCATCAAAATTAAAAGAAATAAACATTCGAAATATATCAGTCTGTGTGTAATGAATGAATATAATATACAAGTTTCACTTTTTGAATGGAATTAGTGAAATAAATCAACTTTTTGATGATATTCTAATTATATGACCAGCACCTGTATATTATAATGTGGGGCATGTGTTTTCTTCACACATATGATGATACATGAAGTATCACACATCACTTCATGGATGAGAGACTCCAGAGTAGCCCAGTGACATTTATGAACAAAATACAGTGCAATGAATTATTGCAATAAACCACACTTCAATGATAATTCCTCTTTCAATTATGTCTATTTATATTAAAGCTGCTGCACATATGATGGCATATTGTTTTGTTGGGAGGCTAAATCATTGTAGTTTAGTTAAGCTTTAGACATCCATTTAGCAAACCACATGTGACCACCTTGTAACTTATGACCCTCTGGCTGGCAATAACTAAAGATTTGGGAACAATTGACCACATGTTCACGTTTAAACAGTTTTTCGTGCATCCATTATTTTAATCACTTTTATGTTACAAACTCTGCTGAAAGTATTTTCTTTAAGTACAAGTGAACTTTAAGTAACATTGTTATCCAGCATTCGTCTTTACCGAGTGTTCAACATGGTAGAAATGCAGAGAGGAACCCCAGGCAATTTCATTTAAGTGCTTTATGGTAAGTTATGCCTTTGCCTGGCAGATTTGTCAGCATTCATAAATTACCCTTTTTAAGGGGCGTCCACGATTGGCTCTGCAGCAGGAGTTGAACACATAAACTCAACAGGGATGAGATGACTTGACTGGCTGAATATTCATTCACAGTGAAAGAGCAGCATCACAGAACACTAAAAGAAGACAAATGGTGTCATACTAATCTGAAAATGTGAACAAATATTTTTTGAATTAATATGAAAATAGATTTTAAAATCTTAATTGTAGCTTATATTAAATATTTTACAGAAGCTGCAAGGAAAATGGGAAGAAATGTCCATATTTGACATATTGTGAAATTGAATAGGTCAAACACTTACAAAATATACACTTGCAAATAAACTTTTTTTTATAATATTTATGTAAGTTTTGGAATGACAAGGACAGCTGTATATATTATGATTAAGTAAAATTACACGAGCAAGCTGAATTACCATTTGTGCTTCTTGTAGCAACAGTAGAGTTTTATTTTTGATTGAATAAGTGTTCTATAATGAATTGGTTGAGTGAATAATTTAATGACTCACCCTGGCTGTGTCCGAAGTCGCATGCTTTTCATGAATGAATGATATCTGGACTCACTCATAAAGGCAGTAGACACTTGGTTTGTTTCTAAAAGAATCTGTGTTTTTGATGGAAACCGACTGAATGAATGACCACTGCATTTTCAGTGACTTACTTATGGCACTTAAAAACAGTCACTTGTTGCCACCTACTGCCCTATGGATGTAACCTGCATACACATTTAAGAGAACAACTTTAGATGCCTGTCTTGCACTTACTCCAGTGTTTAATACAAAATTTCTCCCAGTTTCTTTGGTTACCAGCTCTGATTTAGTCCTCTGTGTTGTTGGCAATGCTGTTCTTATTTGCAGTGGGCAGGTTATATACAGCAGTTTGTGTGTTATCATTATGTTTCCATTAGGGTAGTGCCCAGTCTCCCATGATACTCAGTAAATCATGAACAAGCGCAGCATCTGTTCCTCATGACTTCCTGTCTCCTGCCACAATGCTGACTCAAGTCTGCTGGTACTTACTGTCAATATAAACATTCATGTGACTGCAAAGATGGCCAGCTGATCATAAAACACTTTATGTTAAGAATCATCTCTAAACAAATTCTAAACAAAGATAATACTAATATTAGTAAGAAAAATATTTTTGAACATGAGAAAACATATATTTGAACATGAATGAACCAAAATATCAGACAAGTTCAAAGTAGCCTGAAAGTTAAACTTTAGCTGACTATGCTAGTTAAAATCTTGTCAAACATGTTTTGAATTTATGAAAGAATTTTTAAGTTTTGAATCTGAAAGACTGATTTTTTGTTACATGCAATACTCATTTTGACTTATTCAAACTTCACATTACTGTATTCCCCGGTTTCACAGACAAGGCTTAATCTAGTCCTAGACTAAAATGCATGTTTGAGCTGTTTTAACTGAAATTAACTTGCCCTGACGTATCTTAAAATATGTCAGTGCCATTGTTTTGTCTGAAGAAGCACACCAGTGATGTTTTTTTTTTCTAGGGCATGTTCATAAAAGCTATACTTAGATGCCCTAACTGAACTAAGGCCTAATCCTGGCTTAGTCTAAGCCCTGTCAGTGAAACCAGGCCTATAATTATTTAAACTGTATAAAACTTGTGGTTGTAAAATGAGAAGTGAAACAGAGAAGAATAGCTCGGTTTGTGTGTTTTGAGTTATTAAGATCAAAATGAAGAACAGACAAGCATCTCTTACCCTGAGAGGAAAATGATGTCAGTGATTCACGAGCGCATGAGAAATGTCACATGAAAGTCACAAAAACTCCTGGTGAAAAAAAAAAAACTGGATGAAACAGCTGTCATCAAAATCCTTGACAGCTGGGACTGAAATTCTGTCCCATTCTCAAATTCTAGCTGGCTGAATATTTGAATATTTGATATAAAGGTACAGACACATGTACCTACTGTAACGTTTGCTTAATAGTTAATAAAATTAAAGCAATTCATGCTATATGTTCATCATGAACCGAATAATCATGCTATGAGTCTGACACCATCCCCTAATTCACAGTTAATTAATTTTAACAGATTAAATTGCACAGATTAAAGATTAAATGTTTAAAAATGATGTGCACACGCACACAAAGTTGAGTGAATAATTTAATTAGCTTACTCATGTTAATGAGTAAGCTAATGAAGCAGATCGAGCAGATCACCTATGATTTTGGGACGATGTATTGTTTAGTTTCATTTCCATGGACTTTTAGTTTGTATGTTCCTGTTTTCCTTTGTCTTAGTTCCTGTTTCATTTGTTCATATGTTTTTATTTCTGTGTTGTTCACTTCTGTCTTGGTTAATCCCTGTTTTTTTGTGTATTTAAGCCCTCAATTTGATTCAGTCCTGTATTGTCTATGCTGTGCTTAGCTGTTGTCTTTTTGCCTTCTGTTTTGGAATTACTCTTTGTTTTTTGGTTTGTCTTGTTAATAAATGTTTTGGCTGCATCATGATCCACCTCTCCTCTCCTTGCCTGACCCTGTCATAACAGCCACAATTTTGGGACCATATTACCAGCCAAATACCATTACTTAACTTCATTAACCTGTTATTTGAAACATTTGCTCATGGAATAAAATAAGTCTTGATTATGAATAAAGCATTTCCACAATGATAATTGAATACTTGTTTTTACATGATACTGTATCCATGTCATTAATTCTTAGTATGTCCAAGACAATTGCCATAACATAAATTAAAAATGACTGAGTGCACCTTTATGATGTCTATATTTTATTTTATGATGTCTATATGATTTTTCTGAAACTCAACATTTAAAAATAATGACCCCTGCATTTGGATTAATGGCTAATCTTTTAGTTAGGCTTATCTACATTTATGTCATAAAACATCCAAATTCAAAACTGCCATTAGAACACATTAAACGCTTAGACTGTGGGCGTCCTGAGCCCAGCCAGCACTCCCGTCTGTCTGCTTCCAGAAACATGTCCCATAAAACATGAACTCCAGCTGCTGTCTCTAAACTTTGACCACAGTCCATTACAGTGTTTTTAAAAAACCTAGCCTTCTGTTAGCATTGATTCCTGCATCCCTGTCCTGGGTTTTGTGTGCGTGTGTCTACAAGTGGGGCACCGTTCAGAGTTATGGGTGCTCTGCTCTTACTCCCAGTTGCTGTGGAGGTAATGGTCTTACGCGTTGATTGAGAGGAATGGCTGCAGATGTTCTTTGTCTGCAGCAGATGCCTCTGTCCTTTTGTCTGACTGGTTTGTTTTCCATTTTCTCGCATCTGAAATTAAGAGTTTTATGGGTTTCAGCATTGAGGGCACGAGAGGGAAATTGTAAAGAATCGAGGGAGCAAGAGAGCATGCCTTGGGCATATTGCCTTGTCCAGAGGAGAATTTATGGCTAAGAAAAAGATGGACTTGAAGATTTAAATCCCTTTTTAAGTGATTATAAGATAGCGGGTGTTGCAAATGATACCCTTGGCAAAGGCTTATGGGTAATTTATTTCTTAGAATCTTAACCTAAGATTACGATTTAAGATCACGCCTAAGCACAAAAAAGACATGTTTTTCTTAACATAAAGAAACAAAAAAGGAGAGTGAGAACTGTGGCACAGTTTACAGACTTGCCTTATTTTGATCATCCACACTGTCACACTTACAGTTTTTTACGATTGCTTACACACAAAAATTTTAAATAACACACAGTTACTGAAACCTTACACTCAAGGAGCAAAACCTTAGCTCAGATTTGCACAACTATAAGCACATTCTCAGCCTCACACTTTTTGCAAAACACTACACACATTGTTTTGCACAATACTAAACACACTTCTCTACATTAGACACAGAAATCTAACATAATGTCACTTCTTTGCCATTTCAAGACACTGCTGTCTAAAATACCACTCCTATAACCCAACTGATCAAACACAGCCATCAGGTGTGCAGACACTTAGGTGCTTAACTGTAAACTCAACAATCAGGTACAAGTACTATAAAAAGGAAAAAGGTGAGTTTATGTGTCTTCAACAAAATGGAAGGCAATGTTGCAGTAAGAGGAAGAGGGAGAAACATCATTGGCCACAGAGCTATTTTGAATATCCCGGGACAACGTGGTAGTAACATCACAATGTATGTTGCAATCACGCAGAATGTGGTCCTCCACCAGCATGCCAACTTAGGCCCTTACAACACATACAGGTCCTTCTCAAAAAATTAGCATATTGTGATAAAAGTTCATTATTTTCCATAATGTAATGATAAAAATTAAACTTTCATATATTTTAGATTCATTGCACACCAACTGAAATATTTCAGGTCTTTTATTGTTTTAATACTGATGATTTTGGCATACAGCTCATGAAAACCCAAAATTCCTATCTCAAAAAATTAGCATATCATGAAAAGGTTCTCTAAACGAGCTATTAACCTAATCATCTGAATCAACTAATTAACTCTAAACACCTGCAAAAGATTCCTGAGGCTTTTAAAAACTCCCAGCCTGGTTCATTACTCAAAACCGCAATCATGGGTAAGACTGCCGACCTGACTGCTGTCCAGAAGGCCATCATTGACACCCTCAAGCGAGAGGGTAAGACACAGAAAGAAATTTCTGAACGAATAGGCTGTTCCCAGAGTGCTGTATCAAGGCACCTCAGTGGGAAGTCTGTGGGAAGGAAAAAGTGTGGCAAAAAACGCTGCACAACGAGAAGAGGTGACCGGACCCTGAGGAAGATTGTGGAGAAGGACCGATTCCAGACCTTGGGGGACCTGCGGAAGCAGTGGACTGAGTCTGGAGTAGAAACATCCAGAGCCACCGTGCACAGGCGTGTGCAGGAAATGGGCTACAGGTGCCGCATTCCCCAGGTCAAGCCACTTTTGAACCAGAAACAGCGGCAGAAGCGCCTGACCTGGGCTACAGAGAAGCAGCACTGGACTGTTGCTCAGTGGTCCAAAGTCATTCGGAAATCAAGGTGCCAGAGTCTGGAGGAAGACTGGGGAGAAGGAAATGCCAAAATGCCTGAAGTCCAGTGTCAAGTTCCCACAGTCAGTGATGGTCTGGGGTGCCATGTCAGCTGCTGGTGTTGGTCCACTGTGTTTTATCAAGGGCAGGGTCAATGCAGCTAGCTATCAGGAGATTTTGGAGCACTTCATGCTTCCATCTGCTGAAAAGCTTTATGGAGATGAAGATTTCGTTTTTCAGCACGACCTGGCACCTGCTCACAGTGCCAAAACCACTGGTAAATGGTTTACTGACCATGGTATTACTGTGCTCAATTGGCCTGCCAACTCTCCTGACCTGAACCCCATAGAGAATCTGTGGGATATTGTGAAGAGAAAGTTGAGAGACGCAAGACCCAACACTCTGGATGAGCTTAAGGCCGCTATCGAAGCATCCTGGGCCTCCATAACACCTCAGCAGTGCCACAGGCTGATTGCCTCCATGCCACGCCGCATTGAAGCAGTCATTTCTGCAAAAGGATTCCCGACCAAGTATTGAGTGCATAACTGAACATAATTATTTGAAGGTTGACTTTTTTTGTATTAAAAACACTTTTCTTTTATTGGTCGGATGAAATATGCTAATTTTTTGAGATAGGAATTTTGGGTTTTCATGAGCTGTATGCCAAAATCATCAGTATTAAAACAATAAAAGACCTGAAATATTTCAGTTGGTGTGCAATGAATCTAAAATATATGAAAGTTAAATTTTTATCATTACATTATGGAAAATAATGAACTTTTATCACAATATGCTAATTTTTTGAGAAGGACCTGTATTCACATTTTAGACAGACTGCACAAAATCGTCACAGAAGAAGACCAAAAGGATATACTGTCCCTTCCTTAAACCCATTGAGGAGTTGTTTTTTTGGCATGGAAGGTTTACAATCTCCAGCCCTATGTGCCTCATTCAAGCCATGGAGAAGGCCTGACCTAATTGATGCAGGCCCTGTGCAAATATGGATTTGCCATTCAAGAAGATTCTTCCCTCACTGTCTTGTGAGAGAGGACATTGCCTGTGATGTGGATGAAGTGCTATGGCTAGATCCAGCTAGGTGATGATGATGCTCAGCTGTTTTTTTTTTTTTTTAATTTAAAATAATGCTTTTGTTTTGTCTCCACAGATGTTTTTGTTTGTTTAATATATTGTATTTAGAATATGTTCTGATTTTCAGTGCAAAATGTAACCTTTGGAAAGGCATGGATGTATTGAATGGTTTTACAATGTGGTGAGAGACTCTTGCTGAAAAAACAAACTTTGCCCTCAGACATCACACACAAGCCCTCAAAAACACACACTGTACAACATAGTCTAACACACTGGTGAGATAAATTCAAAACAATACTACAAAAAACAAAAACAAAAACCAGTAATAAGTTGTGTTGCTTGTGGTTCTCCCCCTCACGGAACTTTTCACATGATGAACACATACATTTGCACATTTTTTATTCCTTAATGTACTGTACAGTACAATACACCAAACAACAGAAATATTCTGCCCCAGCATCACATCTTTGGTCTGGGACAGGAGGCCATCATCAAGAAAATTCTCTTGCATGCCTGATCCACCCCTGGCACACAGCTTCTTCCATTCCATCGTCTATGTGTCCTACAAAAATACAAGTACTGATTACTGTAACTGTAACGTCCTTTTTGAAAAATGGAAGCAGATAGAAACTCTATCTGTATGTAAAGCAATTTGATGCATGTGTTGTAACAGAGTACAGCACTCAAAAGTTACAGTAGAGTACACTGAGGTACACCTACCTGTTTTCCTCCCTGAAGGTTCTTATGATCGAGGCGAAGGGGAAGGAACTTAAGTTTGGCTGAATTCATTGCCCAGCCTCCCTCAAGGCTGGACAATGACATGGTCAACTAGTGGCACGAATTTCATCTGAGACTCCTTGTCTCCTTGCACCTCATCCTTATCCTCGTCCTCCTCCTCTTCCTCCTCCTCCTCTTCCTCCTCCTCCACCTCTTCCTAAGCACTCCTTACTGCTTTTGCTCATCCTCTTCCTCCTCTCTGGTGTCCTCGACCTTTTCAATCATGTCTCTTTAGATCCATTGTTCCAAAACTGAATGAACTGACTCGGGCTCTTTTATCTCTCCATTGAAGGTTCTGATTGGTGTGTGATATATTTTGACTCTTAGTGTTTCCACGTGGGTAACTGTGTGCTAATTGAGGTCAAGCTATGCTGACTTGAGAAATGAAGGGATTTGTGTCTAGAGTTTTGCAGTGACAGTTCAACAAATCTGATTCATGTGTCAAAACAGGGGAATAGTGTTTATAGTTTAGGGAAATGGGTGTGCTTTTTAATAAATGGCGTTATGGTTTTGAAATTTTAGTTCAAAAGCCTGGTTATAGTGTTTAAGCAATCGAGAAATCTGTAAATTAATGTAAAGTTTTGAATGAAGTGTTTCATTTTGCAAAATAACTGAAGTGTTCTGCTACTTGTGTGTGTGGATCTGTGAATTGTGTGGTGTTTTGACAAAATGAGCCTTGATTTTAAAATTGTGCTTAAGCAATTGTAAAAAACTGTAAGTTTCTCTTTAGAACAATCCAAAAGCCCAAAAGTCTGAGACCACATTTGAAAATCTGGGATTCAAAACTTAATTCATCCAAAAACTGAGAAAATTTGAATTTTTGAAGCAAAAGATTAAATAAAAAATTAAGCTCAATGCATATTGCTGTTTATGCAGGTTTATGATAGAACAGATGATAAGATGAATGTTAATTTAATTTAATACAAAAACGTTATGCATAATAAAATAGATAAATGCTTATTAAAATATAGAATTTAGATAAAGTACAACATATCACATCATAGGACAAGTCAACTACACACATACGCACATGCAAAATCACATACGGTTCATACTCCCACATCAGCAATTTTTACATTTCTATAGAAAGAACTACCATAGGCATTAAACCAGAATGACCCCTGAGACAAAATGAGATGTAGTTTGCTTCATGGAGAGTATAATCACAAATCCTAGTGAAATTCTTGTCCTCAGTCCAAACCTTAGCAATGTAAAGATAGGGCTTTACACTGCACGAGGAGCTGTAAAACAGGCTTATGCATAGACACAACAGTATCATCCTTTTGGCAAGGGGATGCTAGCAGGGCCTGTAAGACTCTCTCCAATGCAGGATGTATGAGTCGTAGAGTTTGGAGCTCAAGACACAGAAACCAAAGATACAAGACCTATGATCCAGAAGAAAATTTATTTAAATAAAAGTAAAGAACATCTATTGTGATGAAATTTTAGAACATATCACCCTCTGCTAAACAGATAGCTGAAAGGTTGAAAGGTTGAATAGTCATATGATAATGGGGAGATACCAATAGGCCTGTCAATCAAAATACATACTGGACATTAGCACTGACAGAATGCAAAATGGTTTGTCAGCCTTTAAGACCTAAAGGAGAATACCTTCTTTGTTCACTTTCTCTTCCTTCTTTCAACCAAAAAATCTGTCTGGAATTTAGTTGCCCTCATAACAAAGGTTTCAACTGAAATGAAACCGCTTTAGCACTGCTGACAATAACTGTTTTATCAAAGCTCTGTTAATTTAGGCAGCACCTTAGCAGAGGAACATGTAATAGATAAAAACTAGGAACACCCTCATAAATTTGTTTTACTGCAATTTCTATACTGAAATTGTATTAAAGACAAGTAAACTGAGTTAAATTAGTTTCTCGATTGCTTAAACACATTTCTTTAAACTATGCCTCGTATTCTGAAAACAGTAAACACAAATCCATAACATCTCACCCAATTCCCCAAACATCCTGTTTTCAGGTCAAAATGAAGCGCTACACTCAAAACCATTCACTCTTGCTGAAAAACCAAACTTTGCCCTCAGACATCACACACAAGCCCTCAAAAACACACACACTACAACATAGTCTTTCACACTGGCGCAATAAATTCAAAAAATTTCCAAAATTGGCAAGTTATGTTGCTTGTGGTCCCCCCCTCAAAAACCTTTTCACACGATGAACACAAAAGACACAACCAATTGCACAACCAAATTTTTATTGAAATTTTATTCATTCATAACAGTAAAAAAAAAAAAAAATTACAATAAAAATAAAAATTATTTCACCTCAGCAGCTCTTTGGTCAGACCAGAGAATCTCATCAACATCACAATTGGCCATAGCCAAGGGGGGTAAAATCATCTTCATGACTGTGTGATCCACCCCTGGCACGCATATGTCTAGGCAGGCTTCTTCCATGGCCTGGAGGAGGTGAACACGGATATAAGGTTCTCGGTCATACACTTTCCACCGCCATGCCGAAAAAAACTCCTCTATCGGGTTTAGAACTGAAACTCTATCTGTATGCGAGGCAATTTGTTGCATTTCTTTATTACAGTAGCATAGTGCAACAGTGTATGTGTTGTCACAGCACAGAGTACAGAACTCAAAAGTTACTGTACAGAGCAGTCTTACTGTAAGTACACCTACCTGTTTTCCTCCCTGAAGGTTCTGATGATGGAGGCAATGGTGAAGCGATTCAAATTTGGCTGTATTCTTTGCCCAGCCTCCCTCATAGTCACAAGGTCAAGGTCAACTAAAGTGCCTTGAATTTCATCCGAGACTGCTTGTCTCCTTGTCCCTTCCCCTTCCTTGTTTTCGTCCTCCTTCTCCACCTCCTCTTCCTCCTCCTCCTTTTCCTCCTCCTCAACCTATACCTTCATTTCTTTGTGGATCCATTGTTTCAAAACTCAATGAACTGATTCGGGCCCTTTTATCTATCTGATTGATGGATTGATGTGTGTTCAATTTTGACTCTTAGTGTTTTTACCTGGAGAATTGTGTGCTAATTGAGCTCAAGCTGTGCCGACTTAAGTGAACAGTATTGAATGCTAGTGCTTTCAAAATGACGTCATGGTGTACGCAATAAGAAATGAAGAGAATTGTGTGTAGAGTTTTGCAGTGACAGTTCAACAAATCTGACTCATGTGTCAAAACAGGGGAGTAGTGTTTAGAGTTTAGGGAATTGGGTGTGCTTTTTGATAAATGGCGTTATGGTTTTGAAATTTTAGTTTAAAAGCCTGGTTATAGTGTTTTAGCAATCAAGAAAATCTGTAAATAAAATCATATGACTAACATTGTTAAGGAGATTTAACCAATCAGCGACAAGCTTATTGGTGATGTTGGAAAGGACACTAGGTGGCGAGCTAGGAAACTTCATGAACAGCCAGCGGAGCACGCAGAACATTCAGCATATTGTCCTTAACCTTCAAAGTTTACCTTATATGTGTGCGTTCATGATAAAATACCACACAGACAAAAAACAAAGTAAAGATGAGAAAATTCTGAATCCTGTGACGTGTTTTTACTGACACCCTGGGGCGAGCACAATCTCCTGATCAGCATATAGTTTCAAACTCCTCTACATTGTGGTCCTTCGAGCTGGAGGTGTGCTTACCATGGAGACAGGATGTCAGAACAGCCTTCCCAACAGAGTGTACGCCCACTACCCAGCCTCCAGTTTATCTCAGAGACTATGAAATCACTGGCAGAGTGGCTCAAATTTGAATCCTGGAGCCAAGAATGTGAGGACTTAAGTTCAAGGAAGGAACAGAGAGGTAAAATGGTGCAGTCAAGATCAGGCTAAGCCTGTAGCTAAGTCCAGATTTGCCACTGTTCTTCATGGAGCTGATCAAACACAGGCACTGTCACCTCCCAACCAGCCCAAGACAGCACAGAATCCTGAACAGAACAGAGTGTTGTGCCCATACTGTGACAGTACAGATAATTTCCTAAGTCAGTGTCCCACCTTCCAGAAATTCAGTTAAGAGGAGATGATAAAATTGATTAAAGACAACAACCGTTGCTGGAAATGTGGACGGTCACATTTAGCAAAAAATTGCACCCTGAAAAAGCCCTGCCATCTGTGCAATGGGAAACATCTTCAAATCCTTCATGAAGTTAACGATCAGTCTCAGACAGAGGATACCTGCCTAGTTAGTTCCACAAATGAGTCCCTGTACCTGGACAGGCCTGAATGTTCCAAACATGTTTTGCTGAAAGTGATTCCTGTTGTCTTAGAACACAAGAACCAAACCCTAAACACCTATGTACTTGACGACGGATCCGAACGAACCATGTTACACCCAGTTCAGAAACTCGGGCTTAAGACTGAGACCCTTGCATTAAGAACAATTCGACAAGATGTCAAGAAACTTCACGGTGCCTCAATTTTCTTTAGTGTATGCTCAATATCACAGCCACAAAAGAGCTACCAAATCCAGAATGCCTTTACATCTGAGCATTTAATTTTGGCCGAGCACTCTTACCCGACTGCAATGCTCCAGCAGAAATACCGGCACCTGAAAGGCATCCCTTTGCAGCCCATACACAAAGCACAGCCCCTCCTTCTAATCGGTGCAGATCATCCTCATTTGCTTGCACATATTGAGCCTGTTCGCCTTGGCCCACCTGGGGGTCCAGTGGCAATCAGAACTAGACTAGGTTTAGTGTTACAAGGCCCAACACAGCTTCTTCAGCAACAGCTTCCACCTCAGCAATGTCTGAACCTTTCTGTCACCCCTCAAATGGAGGAACTGTTCCGAAACGTCGAGAGGCTTTGGCAAGGGATACCATTCCCCACAAAAATGAAAGACTAGTCACATGATCCAAACAAGATCAGAAAGCGATAAACTTGCTACAAGCCAAAACCACCAGAGTGATGGTAGATGGGGTGATACGCAATACCACACCACTTCTGTGCAAAGCTGACATGCCTCACCTCCATATACACGATACTAGATAATGATCTGAGATGTCGTCACTCTGCTGCAGAATTTCAACGGCATCAATATCGATTCCACGTGACAATATTAGATCTAAAGTATAATTACGACAATGAGTGGGTCCTGACATGTGTTGTCTAACTCCAATAGAGCTTAGAATGTCTGTAAATGACAATCCCAATGCGTCTTTTTCATTATCTACATGGATATTAAAATCACCAACAACAAGGACTTTATCCGCAGCTAGTACTAACTCCAATAGAAAATCAGCAAATTCTTTGATAAAGTCTGTATGGTGTCCTGGTGGCCTGTATACAGTAAGCCAGCACAAATGTCAACTTACATAACATTACATAACGCACCATCACTTTGAAGGAATTATATTTGAAAGACTTTTGAGTAATACTGTAAATATTACTATAAATTACAGCAACACCTCCTCCTTTGCCTTTCTGACGAGGATTGTGTCAATAATCGTAACCTTGAGGGCTAGAGTCATTTAAAGTAATGTAATCTTCTGGTTTTAACCAGGTTTCTGTCAAACACAGCACATCTAGATTATTGTCTGTGATAATATCATTTACAATAAGTGCTTTTGAAGAAAGGGATCTAATATAAGCTTTATCATTTGTTTATCAGTATTATCTCTATTTTTTATTTGTTGAACATCAATTAAATTTTTACCCTTAAATGGGTTTGGAAGTTTTTTGTATTTACTAATTCGGGGTACAGACACAGTATCTATGTGATAATATCTAGGTGAAAGAGTTTCTATGTGTTGGGATTTATATGATACCACAGACAAAATGCAAAGTAAAGATGAGAAAATTCTAAATCCTCTGACGTGTTTTTACTGACACCCTGGGGTGAGCACAATCTCCTGATCAGCACATAGTTTCAAACTCCTCTACAAACATTGTTTAGATCAGTGAATAATTGAATTTTAATGTAGTTTAGTATGGCGTTATTTTACTGTCAAATGTCGAGAGCATATTATTGTGACGCGAGAGCACATCAATGTAATGCGCAAGCGCAAATCTGTCCGCTCGCGTGCGGATTTCCTTTGCTCTCGCGCAAAACTGGACGCGCGCTCTCAAATATACAGTGCCCTCTTATGAACTGCCTCTGCTCTCGCTCAGATATTGCGTGTGCGCACTCAAATGGTGTCCTGCGCACTCAAATGGTGTCCTGCGCGCTCAAGCTGTGTCCTGTGAGCTCGTAAATCTCTCTGTGCTCTTGCAGAAATTTATTTGCTTTTGGATGAAACACTGTCAAAAGTTATCAACCAATCAGAAGAGACGACTGATCCATGAAAATGCTACGTGGAATCTTATTGGCTGGGAGTGAACTGCGCCTGGAATTCTTTCTACAAAAATGGATATTTAATTTCTTTACAATTTAATAATATTTGTCAAAATGCAGGTCATATCTTAGAAATGGGTTGGAATGGGGCGCTTGGATGGATTCTATATTACAGTTTTTCTCAATCGATTTGGTACAGTTCTCCAAACTCAGGTAACAGCTCTCAAAACAGTTAACACAGTGATCAGTACACTTTGTAATTGTCCTAAACAGATAGTAAATTCTCCTTCATTTCATACAAATCACAAATCAAAAGCATAATTTTCTCAAAACACTGTGCACAAAAATCCCAAATTTTATCACAGCAGTTCATACAGCCAACCAAATCTTTAATATATCAGGAAAAACATTTGTAACTTTTTCATTGTTCTTCACAAAGATCACAAGCATTTTTGTACCATTTTCAAAACACAACAAACAAAACTCTGTGAATTGTAAAATAGTCAGTTGCACACCTTGTGTCTTCAATTAACGCCAAATTGTTATCTGATGAGTTAGTAATCCACTCAACACAGAAAAAGACAATTTCCTAATTGTTCACACAGCTGTCTTACGTAATTACAACAACTACAAAAGGGGAAGAGAAGAAGAACAAAGAAGACAAATGAGGAGATACAGTAAGACAAAAAAAAGAAGTATGAGCAGTGGAAACAGAGGTTTAAGAGTGAGAGGTGGTGGCCAGGGTAGAGGGAGAAGAGGAAGAGGAAGAGGAGATAGAGAAAGAGAAAGAGGAGATAGAGAAAGAGAAAGAAGATGTAGGAGGAAGAGCTAAAGATGTAGGAGGAAGAGCTGAAGATGTAGGAGGAAGAGCTGAAGATGTAGGAGGAAGAGCGAGAAGAGCTGAGGATGTAGGAAGAGGAGAAGAGATTGAAGAGATGGATAGATTGGAGGGCAATGGTATAGTGGAAAGAGAAAATATGAGAAGAGGTGGACAGGGAGGAAGAGGAGGGCAAAGAGTAAGAGGAGGGAAAAGAGGAAGCCAAGGTGTAAGAGGAGGGAGAAGAGGTAGAATGAGGGTAGGGTACACGCGTGTTTCAAATGAAATCAGAGCCACACTTATTGACCATGTCATAAATCATGGTCTCTCACTGAGAGAAGCTGGCCAGAGATTTCAGCCCAATATAAACAGATCCACAGTGGCTTCAATTATCCGTACATTTCAGAGGGAAAACCGGTAAGTAACTATATCATTCTACTTTTACAATGAGAGTCCATGTAGTCTTGTTTGACATAGGTCTAGATCTCTACAGTAAATGTTCCTGCTTGTCCAAACCTTTTTCAGAATTGAAGTTAGAGAACATTCAGGTGGACGAACAAGACTTTTTTTCAGTTGAACAAGAGCATGCCATTGTTGACATGGTGGTCCAGAACAACACCCTCAAAGAAATTCAGCAAAGAATTACACAGGACAATCAACTGTTCCACAATATCCACCAATGCAGTCTCTCCACAATTGACCGTGTTCTAAGAAGAAATGCTATCCGAATGAAGCAAGTATACAAAGTGCCCTTTGAGAGGAACTCCGTTAGAGTGAAGGAGTTGCGATTCCAGTTTGTTCAAGTATGTGCAACCCAATTACTGCAATTTTACTGTCAACTCAAAGATATATTTTTCCTGAATTTTAAGTATGTGTCCATAAACTATTCCATGCTACTATATGTGAAAAGATTTAGGCAAATCTATGTATACTGCTGCTTCAAAGTGTGAACTCAAACTTCAGCAACAATTTCACAGTAGTATTGACTGCAATCAATACCATTACTGTAAAACACAAATTTACTATATTTTACCTTGTGTTCTTTTTACTCTAGAGAATCTTGGAGTTGGATAGCAGTGCAACTCATTATGAGTACCTGTATATTGATGAAGCAGGCTTCAATCTTCAAAAAAAAAGGAGAAGAGGGATTAATGTGATTGGCCATCGTGCTACAGTCAATGTCCCTGGACAACGAGGAGGCAACATCACTCTCTGTGCAGCAATTTCTACAACTGGTGTTGTGGCACACAATGCTGTCTTGGGACCATACAACACAGCAAGGCTCCTACATTTTTTTTTAAACCTCCTCAATGAAATCCTCTTTCCGCAGGGTGATCAGGAGCAAATGGTGCGGAATTTTGTAGTTGTTTGGGACAATGTCCAATTCCACCATTCAGCAGTGCGAGAGTGGTTTGAGAATCACCCACAATTCAGGATGGTGTTTCTTCCACCATATTCTCCTTTCCTGAATCCAATTGAGGAATTCTTCTCCTCTTGGAGATGGAAAGTACATGATCGCAACCCTTACAACCAAGTAAGTCTTCTTCAAGCGATGGAAGAGGCCTGTGGAGATATTGGGGCACAAGCTTGTCAAGGATGGATACAGCATTCAAGGCGTTTTTTCCCACAATGCATGACTCGTGAAAATATTTTCTGTGATGTTGATGAAATTCTCTGGCCAGATGTAATTGAGAGGCACGATCGATAAAATTATTGAGTCAATGAATGCAGTACATTTATCACTATTTTTTTTTTTTACCTATGTACTTATTTGCATAATATATATATATATATTTTTGTGTGTGTGGGGTGACAACTTATTGTTATACACCTGAACTCCTCATTAAAGAACTTAATGAAAAACATGTATTTTCATTTATTTCTTTGTGTATCTTCAGCTGAATTTGTTATAAAATCAACAGAGAACACACTTTTAGTTTTGATGTTAATATTGAATTTTAATAAATGCATTACTAGAATAAAATGCTGTGTTTCATTGTGCAGTGAATACTTAACGGTTTCGCCAGCATAAGAGTGTGTTTAGTTTGCTGTGTTAACTGTTTTGAGAGCTGTTACCTGAGTTTGGAGAAATGTACCAAATCGATTGAGAAAAACTGTAATACAGGTCCTTCTCAAAAAATTTGCATATTGTGATAAAGTTCATTATTTTCCATAATGTAATGATAAAAATTAAACTTTCATATATTTTAGATTCATTGCACACCAACTGAAATATTTCAGGTCTTTTATTGTTTTAATACTGATGATTTTGGCATACAGCTCATGAAAACCCAAAATTCCTATCTCAAAAAATTAGCATATCATGAAAAGGTTCTCTAAACGAGCTATTAACCTAATCATCTGAATCAACTAATTAACTCTAAACACCTGCAAAAGATTCCTGAGGCTTTTAAAAACTCCCAGCCTGGTTCATTACTCAAAACCGCAATCATGGGTAAGACTGCCGACCTGACTGCTGTCCAGAAGGCCATCATTGACACCCTCAAGCGAGAGGGTAAGACACAGAAAGAAATTTCTGAACGAGTAGGCTGTTCCCAAAGTGCTGTATCAAGGCACCTCAGTGGGAAGTCTGTGGGAAGGAAAAAGTGTGGCAAAAAATGCTGCACAACGAGAAGAGGTGACCGGACCCTGAGGAAGATTGTGGAGAAGGACCGATTCCAGACCTTGGGGGACCTGCGGAAGCAGTGGACTGAGTCTGGAGTAGAAACATCCAGAGCCACCGTGCACAGGCGTGTGCAGGAAATGGGCTACAGGTGCCGCATTCCCCAGGTCAAGCCACTTTTGAACCAGAAACAGCGGCAGAAGCGCCTGACCTGGGCTACAGAGAAGCAGCACTGGACTGTTGCTCAGTGGTCCAAAGTCATTCGGAAATCAAGGTGCCAGAGTCTGGAGGAAGACTGGGGAGAAGGAAATGCCAAAATGCCTGAAGTCCAGTGTCAAGTTCCCACAGTCAGTGATGGTCTGGGGTGCCATGTCAGCTGCTGGTGTTGGTCCACTGTGTTTTATCAAGGGCAGGGTCAATGCAGCTAGCTATCAGGAGATTTTGGAGCACTTCATGCTTCCATCTGCTGAAAAGCTTTATGGAGATGAAGATTTCGTTTTTCAGCACGACCTGGCACCTGCTCACAGTGCCAAAACCACTGGTAAATGGTTTACTGACCATGGTATTACTGTGCTCAATTGGCCTGCCAACTCTCCTGACCTGAACCCCATAGAGAATCTGTGGGATATTGTGAAGAGAAAGTTGAGAGACGCAAGACCCAACACTCTGGATGAGCTTAAGGCCGCTATCGAAGCATCCTGGGCCTCCATAAGACCTCACCAGTGCCACAGGCTGATTGCCTCCATGCCACGCCGCATTGAAGCAGTCATTTCTGCAAAAGGATTCCCGACCAAGTATTGAGTGCATAACTGAACATAATTATTTGAAGGTTGACTTTTTTTGTATTAAAAACACTTTTCTTTTATTGGTCGGATGAAATATGCTAATTTTTTGAGATAGGAATTTTGGGTTTTCATGAGCTTTATGCCAAAATCATCAGTATTAAAACAATAAAAGACCTGAAATATTTCAGTTGGTGTGCAATGAATCTAAAATATATGAAAGTTTAATTTTTATCATTACATTATGGAAAATAATGAACTTTATCACAATATGCTAATTTTTTGAGAAGGACCTGTAAGCTTGTTTGTCTAACTGCATCACATTACAGGCAAACTCCACTGAACAATTGATCAAAAACCATCATATTAGCCAATATCATGGACCAAAACATTAAATTAAACATTAATTAAAACAAAAGATTAAACAACTAATTTAATGTAATAAATCAGTCAATTTAGAAATGTGTAAAATGTTATAAAGCCTATTAAAATATGTATTAATTTAAATGAATTCATTACAATATCGTTTGAAATGAATGAAGACATGTTTCGTCCAGTGCTTTAAACGAATTTCTTGAATTAATGATTCTGATACATTAAATCCATTTTAACAGTCACTGATCACCACCTACTGGCAGAACAGTGTAATAACATTAGTTTCAAAGGTCATTTATTGCTGAAATCAGTGTATATTCGGACTATAAATTGTTATTGTAATACTTGCGTTATTATTTAATGTTTGCAACACAGAAGTAGCAATAGTGTGTTGTTGAAAACACTTTGTGAAGCTGTTTAAAACATATAGCTTACATGACCACTGCTTTCAGCATGCAAAAGCAGGTTTAAATATTCCGGTATGCTCGTAATTTCAAAGGTTTAATAGACATAACCGAATCGTTGTCATTTAGGAATAAGATCGCGTTCTTTTGATTAATCGTGCATACATGAGAGCTTAAGTATTTTTGTATGTCATTTTTTACCAGACCTCAAAACAAATTCACTATAGCTCGTATATTTGATCTCCACTTTTTAAGTATTTAGGGAATGATGATCTGACCCTGATCTTGTTCTGTCTTAAATCAGCAGATATTTTTTGGTAATTCTTTACAATAAGGTTTCATTAACATTATTTAACTGCATTCGTTAACATTAACTAATAATGAACTGCACTTCTACAGCATTTATTAATCTTTGTTTATGTTAATTTCAACATTTACTAATACATTATTAAAATCAAAAGTTGTATTTGTTAACATTAGTAAATGCACTGTGAAGTAAACAACCAACAAACAGCTGTATTTTTAACTAAAGTTTACAAAGATTCGTAATTACAGTAATGTATTGCACATTGTTAGTTCATTTTAGATAATACATTAACTAATGTTAACAAATAAAAACCTTATTTTAAAATGTTACCTATTTTTTATATAAATTTCAACAAAACGTACGACCACAATAACTTTAAGAAACAATTTTTGTTTGTTTGTTTAGATAAATTGCGGTTTGACCTGTAATGTGATGCAGTTAGACTAGGTTACATTTGATTAATATTATTAAATTGTAAAGAAATTAAATATCCATATTTGTCGAAGAATTCCAGGCGCAGTTCACTCCCAGCCAATAAGATTCCACGTAGCATTTTCATGGATCAGTCGTCTCTTCTGATTGGTTGATAACTTTTGACAGCGTTTAATCCAAAAGCAAATTAATTTCTGCAAGAGCACGGAGAGATTCACGAGCGCACAGGACACCGTTTGAGCGCGCACACGCAATATCTGAGCGAGAGGAGAGGCAGTTCATAAGAGGGCACTGTATATTTGAGAGCGCGCGTCCAGTTTTGCGCGAGAGCGAAGGAAATCCGCGCGCGAGCGGACAGATTTGCGCTCGCGCATTACATTGACGTGCTCTCGCGTCACAATAATGTAATCTCGACATTTGACAGTAAAATAACGCCATAGTTTAGGCCTCTTCATCTCTGTTCTAAAAGCTAGTAAACTTCCTCTGAAGGTGCAGAATATTTCATTATACAGCACCTCTAACCCCATCACCATGCTGTAGGTAGTCTCTCTGGCCTGCCCTGCACCCAAACACAAACACCATCTTGCAGTACTCTGATCAGTGTTCATTGTAGTATCCACAACTATGCTGGTCTAGGTGAATTACAGAGTCCTGTTGGACCACTGATCTGTATTGACTACTTTTGAATACAATGAATTCTGACATATCGTTTTGGCATATTATTTTTTATTTTTTACGCACACAAAAGTATTTAATAATGTATTAAATGTAGGTCATTGGCGTGCAGTGGTGTTCTGATATGAGGATTTTTTATGAATCAATGTAAATTCATGTGCATTACTCTTAAAGTTGACACATCTTCCTTGAATGAACATTACATTACAGTACATCAAAAAAGAAAAAAAGAAACCAAATACAATTCTATTTTGTAATTTTACATTAACAATGTATTGTAATAAATGTTTTATTTATCAAAACCAAGTCAATCTCATCAAGTTATAGTGTTTTAAGCATTTCTACATTCATTCCAAAATAATAACTAAAGGCAATAATAATTTAAACAATATATTTTATTTGTGTATTGCGGTTTTTCTTTTATTTTGTATTATCAGTCATGCTCCGTAAACACCGTCTGTCACAGACACAAATTGTATTTTTAATTTCACCAAGCTCATTGCACTAAAAACCCCGCAGTCATGTTTTCAGTCAATTTCAAGTTTGATTTTGACGTGACATAAAGCAGTGACAAATATCTAACTGGGTTATCTGTTTACTTACTTTTCAAGATCTTCCCATTGACGCCATCTTTTGATCAGTCAAAACTGACGCGCGGAACGCGCACGTCAACAAAAGGCGGGATTTATCGCACAAACCAATCATTTTTCTTCTTCTTCTTGTGAAATTTGCGGCAGCTTAGACGCTTCAAAGGCGTATTGCTGCCCCACAAACCAATCATATCCAACCATAACCAATTACATCCAATCATAGCGCGATGGAGACATTTGCCTCCTCTCACGTCACTTTCCCCCATTCATTCTCAATTACCCCCCACAAAACCCACCGCACGCCGGGGGTCTGATGATTTTATATTGTTTTATATGAGAGGAAAGGGAGGCATGACTACATAGACTGTAAAGCATGACTCCTGCTGAAACTTTACCTGCGGGTGTCGCTGTTGGGCAATGTTCCTTAAGAAATACTCGTGACTTGCGCTCTTTTTAATGTCATAATTTGTAATATTTGTGTTGTTTTATATGTAATATGGATTCTTTTCTCATCCTATTTTTTTTTGAGGAGGCACTGCCTCCCTTGCCTACTCGGAGGAAACGCCCCTGATGTAGGTTTTGTCTACTACAGACTGGTGGAAACACCTTTAGTATGACCTCACCAAAGAGGCATGCAACTACCAGATCATTGTGGTTTGCAAGACTACTCACATGTTTTTGTGGGGGCCCTGGCAAGGGATCAGAGAAGCCTTTTCAAGTTTCAGACCTTATTTTCCTTCTTTATTATCCTTTATTCCCAGACTTCCCAAGGCCTTTCTTTTCGTCAGATGTGTATTTTTTAATCATGGCAACAGTCAAATCTTCTTGTTAAAAATGTGTTGACAAAAAGAACTGTAGACATTCTTCTCACTTTATTTTCAAAAGGAACAATGCCTATATGAGGTGAGAAAAAGAACAGCTTTCCGCTGAGCATGCAGAATATCTCAGACTTTGTGACCCTTCTTTAAACACAGTGATCCCATTAAAGAGAGACGAGGGGAATTCCATGACAATGACTTTCGGGTTAACCCTGCAGTAACAAGAATCACATTAGTACTATTTTAGTTACTTCTGGTTTTTTAGAAGTCCATTCTTGTGTTTTTTAGAGAAACAAAACCCACCACTGCTGCCTAAAGTCTGGTGAAGCTGTACAAATTTTACCATATATGATGATGTGTCTGTATTTTTGAGACTAGTTAATAGCCTTTTTGTGCTATTTTTCATGTATTTAGCTAGAGCCACCCTTGTGATAAAGAAGGGCACTTAACTGAATTAAAAGTGCACTTCAAATCTTAAAAGTATTTTGTAAAAAACTGTACTTGCAGATAAAATAATATTGTTTAATTAAAAAGCCACTTAAGTCCACTTAAAGAAAGAACACTTTTATGACTGTGTTCCTGTGGCTCAGTGGTAGAGCATTGCGTTAGCAGCACAAAAGGTTGTGGGTTCGATTCCCAGGGAACACATGTTAGGTAAAAAATGTTAACCTGAATGCACTGTAAGTCGTTTTGGATAAAAGCGTCTGCTATATGCATAAATGTAAATGTAAAATGACTATGTTTCTTAACTAATTTAGTACACTTTTAAGGAATGCACTTTAATAATGTCAACTTAAAAGTTTTACTTCAAAGTACATTTTAAACTTCTAGTGTTCTTCGGTCACTTTTGACCAAAAAATTTTACATTTTGAATTTTTTAAAACCATAGCTTTATCGGAATGGTAAGAAGCTTGATGACTTTTATGGCACTTGGTATGTGAACTCATAAAAAGATTGAGGGCACGATTCGAAAAGATGTAAAAAAAAAATAAAAAAAATATGCACACGTTTTTTGCTGTCAAAAAATGACTACCAGAGGAAATGAATGGGATTTATGAATTAATAAAGATCTTGCTCAAAAATTATGAAGAAACTGAGAGTATGGATGTGCATGAATTAATAAAGATCTTATTCAAAATTATGAAGAAAATCCGAGTATGGATGCGCATGAATTAATAAAGATCTTGCTCAAAATTATGAAGAAAATCATAGTGTCACGATTGAGTCACCTGCACCAGATCTCCCGTACCGCCAGAGGGAGCCGTCACCGGAGTATTAGTTTACATTGGACTTCATTTCCCATGCACCCACATTCCTGGGACTGATTACTCTTTCACCTGCCACCAATCATCTCCACGCACACTCACTGGCTGCGTCCGAAAACCTAGGTAGCTGTCTTGTTGCCTCGCTATCTTATAAGAGAATGACTTGTACGGCAACGTTTGTGCATGAAGGTACCTCACGAAACTGATTTCGGACAGACTTCTGAGGCAGCATAACAGTTAAATGATCTACAGCAATATAGCGCGAGTTTTGGTGAGAACTAAACAAATATTTAATTACAACAGTAGTAACTTCTCGATAGAAATGATATCAAAATTGAATTATGTTGGTCAAAAGCGTACATTTATTCACAAACTGAGCAGCAAACGCAACTTTCGGACGCCATCTTTATTTTTCTAGTTCAACTGTCACAGAATGGAAAGCACAGGATTGTGGGATATCAAAGGCAGCTAAGGATACATCTATGCTTCCTTCAAAACTCGATCAGATGAAGGTATCTCATGAGACAGGAAGTGAAGCTAACATTGGATTTGGACGTGCCTTGATGCCTTCCTACCTTGAAATGTGTCCTCAGAAGGCAGCATTTTCCAGTTTTCGGACTCAGCCACTATAAAGCTCACAATCACACTCAGTCCTTTGCGAAGTCTTGATTAGCCACGGTTTTCATTTCTGAGTGTTTATTCCTGTTTGTTGTTTTGTTGCTGACTTGGACTGTACTTTGGATTGTGATTCTTGCTGCCTGTCCTGACCTCTGCCTGTTCATTGTTTATCCCTGTCTGCCGCCTGCCTTGACCCATTGCCTGCCACTGTTTATGCTGCCTGCCACCTGCCACGACCCTCTGCCTGTTTCCTGGTTTATGTCATCTGTATTGTCTGAGTTACTGAATAAACTGCAAATGGATCAATACTCTACTGATTCGTCACAGAAGACTTTGCCAACAAGCGATCCAGCAGCCATTGTTCAGTTATCTACGGAGCTGTCTGCCCAGGCCAGCCAGCTCACGATGCACCAACACCAACTAGCCCGATTAACTACTCTAATGGAGGATTTGGTGAGATCGCTACAAGGCCTCAATCTACAATCCGCTTCACCACCAGCGGCCACTCCACCGACGCCAAGCCATTCTCCAGGGAATCCACCTGCCACAGAGAGTCAATTTTTTCCCTGAGAAATTCGATGGTGAATCCACCAGATGCAAGATCTTCTTGTTACATTGCTACAGAGTCTGTTCTCTGCTGACGGGGAGGGCTCTGGATTGGATCACTGCTGTCTGGAGATCCGACGGGACCAGCTTTCTCTCATCCGACCACTTCATGCAGCGTTTCAGAGAGGTATTCGAACAGTCTAACAGCGGACGCAGCGCGGGTGAGCAATTGCTCGTCCTATCCCAGAACTCAAGCACAGCCGCCGAGTATACACTGGCCTTTCGCACCCTTGCCGCTCAGACGGACTGGATTGAGGACACACTAAAGCTGTTATATCGTCGTGGTTTGAGTCAAGCCCTACAGACAGAACTGGCCTGTCGTGATGAGGGTCGTTCCCTGAACAAATTCATGGATCTAACTATTCAGATCGATAATCTGATGCGGTCACGCCGTCCCGCATGCTTCGCTGCTACTACAACTTCTCTCCCTCCGGGCAGTCCCGAACCCATGCAGCTCGGCTACACTCACTTGACACCCGAAGAACGAGAACGCCATTTGCAACGTCATCTCTGCATGTACTGCGGTCAGTCCGGCCACTACAAGTCAGCATGTCCTGTGCGACCCACCTCAAGTAGCACCAAGACGGTGAGTGACCCAGATTCCATCTATCCATTGTGTCAAAGTTCCAGTTAAGATATTCAGTGGCAATAAGTTCATAGCTGTAGAGGGTCTAATAGATTCGGGGGCTGCTGGAAACTTCATTTCCAGAGAGTTCGCTGACAAATATAACCTTTCTCTAACACCCTGTACTTCTTGCTTGGCAGTGGAGGCGCTAGACGGTCGGCCGCTCGGAGAAGGTCGAATTTCGCACATCACTGACCACCTACAGATGCAAACCGGCCTGCTACATCATGAAACCATCCAGTTCTACGTCATCAACTCACCAATTCATTCACTAATCCTGGGATTACCTTGGTTACGTCGACACGATCCACATCTCGTGGAGAGAGGGGGAAATCCCTCAATGGAGCACATCCTGTCACCAGAGCTGCATCACCCACAAATCGCTCCTTCCAGTCCGCACCATCTCTCACTCAGCCCAAACCAAACGTTCCTGGTCTTCCCCATGAATATGCTGATCTCTCTGAAGTCTTCAGTAAGACCCGGGCTTCCCAACTGCCTCCGCATCGTTCCTGGGACTGTGCAGTCGAACTTCTGCCTGGCGCTACACCTCCCAAGGGAAGAATTTTCCCACTATCGCAGCCTGAATCCGACTCCATGAAGAAATACATCGAGGAGGAGTTAGACAGCCTTTTCCACGTCCACTGGGCACTATGAATACTCCGCTATGCCGTTGGGCCTTGCCAATAGTCTGTCTGTGTTCCAATCCATGATCAACGACGTGTTCAGAGACATGTTGGATAGATGGGTGGTCGTATACATCGATGACATCCTCATTTATTCAAACACTATGGAGGAACACATTCAACACGTTCGTGCTGTCCTTCTTCATCTCATCCAGCATCAGTTATATGCCAAGGCAGAGAAATGTGAGTTTCATCAGACTAGAACTTCTTTCTTGGGTTACGTCATCAGTCAAGAGGGAGTGGCGATGGATGATCAGAAGGTGAGAGCAGTGGTGGACTGGTGCAGCCTCAATCTCTCAAGGAACTTCTGCGTTTTCTGGGCTTTGCAAATTTCTATCGGCGGTTCATCAGAAATTTCAGCACTGTGGCAGCAACTTTAACTTCCATGACCCATCAGAACTCAACCTCTCTCACCTGGTCCCCCGAGGCTTGTCGGGCCTTTCAAGAACTAAAGCATCGTTTCACTACAGCTCCCATACTTCATCCAGACCCCAGTAATGCTTTCATCGTGGAGGTTGACGCATCCAGCACAGGAATTGGGGCGGTTCTCTTACAACGACACGAGCCATCCAACAAGGTATTTCCCCTGTGCTTACTTTTCAAGGAAACTGTCTGCGGCTGAACGCAACTATGATGTGGGGAATCGAGAACTGTTAGCCAGTTAGCCTATGGAGGAGTGGCATCACTGGCTCGAGGGTGCTCAGCAGCCCTTCATCGTCCTGACCGATCATAAGAACCTGGAGTATTTGAAATCTGCTAAACGTCTGAATCCACGTCAGGCCAGGTGGGCGCTCTTCTTCACTCGCTTCCATTTCTGTTACTTACCGACCTGGTTCCAAGAACACAAAAGCTGACGCTCTGTCCAGAATTCATGAGGGGAGTGAACAGATCAACACAACAGAGACCATAATCCCCGAGAACCTGCTGGTAGCACCTGTCCAATGGGATATTTCCACCGAGATCAACATCGCTAACACTCAGACACCACCACCTCCCGAATGTCCACCAGCACTCGCGTATGTTCCAGAACAACATAGAGATAAACTGCTGCACCACATCCATGACAACCCAAGCTCAGGTCATCCAGGTATCACAGCAATACTCCATTTTATTAGAGAACAAGTACTGGTGGTCTTCAATGCCCGAGGACGCAGCACGCTTCGTCTCTCACTGTGCCACTTGTAACACTAAGTCATCACATCAAGTTCCGGCTGGCTTACTACAACCTCTTCCCATCGCACAGCGTCCCTGGTCACACATCGCAATAGACTTTGTCACAGATCTCCCCAACTCACACGGTAATAACACTATTCTGACTGTAGTAGGCCGCTTCTCCAAGTCATGTCGCCTAATCCCTCTGCCAAAGCTCCCCACTGCCATGTCTCTCTGTAACTTCGTGTTCAGATTTTATGGGTTACCCGAAGACTAATGTAATGGCTTTCTTCCGTCTCTTAAATGTCAACATCAGTCTTACCTCCGGGTACCACCCACAGTCCAATGGCCAAACTGAACGTTTGAACCAGGAGCTCACTCGTTTCCTACGAACCTATTGTCAACACAACCAGTCTGACTGGAGCCGATACCTCATGTGGGGCGAATACACCCAGAACTCTCTACAAAAGCCAGCCACCGGTCTCACTCCATTCAAGTGTGTTCCCTTGGTCAGGGGAACCGTCTGAACTACCAGCAGTCAACGAGTGGTTGCAATGCAGTGAGGAGACCTAGAACCGGGCCCACATCCATCTGCAGCGAGCTGTGAGGAGACAAGAGACTCAGGCCAACCGAATACACACCTGGTCAGTGGGTTTGGTTATCCACCAGGGACCTCCGCCTTCGGCTTCCGTGCAGAAAGCTCAGTCCTAGGTATGTGGGTCTATTCAAAATTCTTAGACAAATCACAGCTGTTTCATTCCATTTAGAACTTCCTGCTAATTATCGTATTTCTCCTACTTTTCATGTATCTCTGCTGCCTGCCTCAACCCATTGCCTGCCACTGTTTATGCTGTCTGCCGCCTGCCACGACCCTCTGCCTGTTTCCTGGTTTATGTCATCTGTATTGTCTGAGTTACTGAATAAACTGCAAATGGATCAATACTCTTCTGATTTGTCACACATAGTATGGATGAGCATGAATAAATAAAGATCAGAGTATAGATGAGCATAAATTAATAACGATCTTTGCTCACAACGTGGCTTTCGTTAGGGCAGTAGCCTACATATCATGCCCTTGGGCCTCATTTATAAAATCCTGCGCAGAAACCGTCCTAAATTTGATCTTACGATCGTTTCTCAGACGTGCGTACATGTGATTCATAGAATGAATTTACACACAGAAAACGAGCGTAAGCCTCTCTTTCAGATGTGAAATCTATAAATCGCAAATGATCTTGAACTTACACCAGTAGGTGGCGACTGACTGTGTGAGTTATTATTAATCCAATTTGTTCAAAAACGCTGATTAAAGAAAGTTACTCAATATCAACTTCTTGTTTATTAAACTGTT
>RJVU01059636.1:5222034-5257791 GCA_003731715.1 Anabarilius grahami | reverse complement strand
CATTCTTGAAATTGTAATTTCAATAAAACAGCCAATGCAGATGAGCATGGGTCCTGCCTGCCCAGAAAATAATTCTCTTGACTGTATACTTTTATGTGCAGCATGTTTAGTATTCCTTAATGCGTCCCTGGCCATGTAATTCATCACATTTGGACTTTTAAGGCCTGTCTTTGCACATTTTTATGCATAATTTCCCTAATAAAATATGAGGGACATCCCTAACAAACTTGCCATTGCCGATTGGTCTTGGTCTTGCTTGGAGAAGATGAGAATTTAAACATTAACATTACATTGTGTTTAAGAAGATTAAGATGACACTTTTAGATTCATAAGAATGAAGACAGTCTTTTCAGAACAGCATTTATTTCAGTATGGCTGTTGAATAGCTTATAGTTTGTGTTTATTTAATTAATAGCAAAACAGCAATACTTTTTGAGTGTATCGTGATCACTTAATAGAATAATGGAATGGAAGAATCAAATAATTATGCAAATATTTTTAATAAAATTAATGAAATTTAATGAAGCAATTTAAATTACTACCTATATCTGCCTAATTGGACAGCTGAATTAATCTAATCAATGGTCATTCAGATTGTTACATATCTTTAGGCCTATATCTTGTTTTTGATATTAATCAACATTGCTATAAGTTTACAATAAGCTCTTTATATTTTCTACGATGTCTTTAGATTTGTATATAATTTTCAACTAAATTTATTTTAATAAAAAAAAAATCTTATCAAGATTTATTTATGTTGCTGCTGTGTTTTTTTAGAAATCATTTTCATGTTTTTGTGTACCTCCACATTCAGGAAGTGTAAAGCCCCTGTATAGTGTACATGCCTACAAATGTGTGAATGAGTGCCATAATTTCAAGCATATATTTCATGTCACAACAGACACATACTGTACACTTTAATATCCATGACAACGGTGTAATGGCTATGTGTGTGTTTCTTAATGCAAATAGAGATGTGTCCTTTAAACGTGTACTTTAGAATAGAATGATTTTGTGTGTATGTGTGTTTACTTATTATATCTCCCTTGGTGTAATTTGTTTAAACTTTTTTTGACATTTTTCCACTTTTCCACCTTTTTCTGTAATATAAT
This sequence comes from Anabarilius grahami, assembly GCA_003731715.1. Lineage (NCBI taxonomy): Eukaryota > Metazoa > Chordata > Actinopteri > Cypriniformes > Xenocyprididae > Anabarilius > Anabarilius grahami. The sequence goes on along the minus strand of RJVU01059636.1, from coordinate 5,256,679 downwards.
TTCTATTCTAAAGCATATGTTCATGTAGTTTATCAGGTAAGTTGCAGATATTGTAAGGGTTGTTGTGAATTTTTGGTTTCTTTAGAATTTCAAATTAGTGAAGTTCCTAAATGTAATTTAGGGAGGAGTGAGCCCATCCAATCTTCCAATCAACAGCCAGAGTATATAAGCAGCTGCTTTCCTTTCTTCAGTCTCAGCTGTTCCAGCATCCCTCCACCTCCCCAAACTCCACCTTTATCTCAGGTACCTTGCCCTATATCAGAGCTTGAGTTGAAGCTGCTCCATCGAGCCCCTCATCAGTAGACAGCAAGCCAAATAAGTTAACCTTATACCTTAAAGATTATATGGGCAAACAAACTCATAAATAATTCAAATATAACATATATTTCATATTGCTTTATACTGGCTGACATCAACCAACTTGGACTAAAATTGATGCACAATGTGACTGGTCAGATCTATTCAGTGACTTCATGTCTCAATTGTGTGACCATTACTGCTCTGTGATTCAGAGTGAGAATGTCTAGAGACACTCTTATTGAATCTGAAACTTGACACAGTTGCTTAAAAAAGATTAAAGAAAATAACGCCAACGCTGTGGTACAGTGAGCACACTCTGCCCCTAAAAGAGCAGCCAGAAGAAGAAAACAAAACTAGAGGTTTTTTTGCATTTTGTGGAGAGAGAGCATGATAGCATACAGAAAGGCCTGTATTTTTCAACCCTCTTAGAAGAAAACAATCACAACCCTAGGTATTTATTTGATACAGTGGCTAAATTGACGAGAAATAAAGCTTCAACCAAAGACGTTTCCAAACAGCACAGCGGTAATGACTTTATGAAATTCTTTACTTACAATATTGATAATATTAGAGAGAAAATTACAACATATATATGCAACCATCTACTACAGTATCACATCAGACAGTGTCCTTGAGGAAAAATTCCATTCATTCATTGCTATAGGAAAGGAAGAATTGTCTAAAAAAAAACAATTGTCTAAATCTAAATCAACAACATGTATGTTAGACCCTATACTGACTAAGATACTGAAAGTGATGCTTCCAGAGGTCATAGATCCTCTTCTTAATATCATTAATTCATCTTTATCATTAGGATACGTACCGAAAACTTTTAAGCTGGCTATTATTAAACCTCTTGTTAAAAAAACACAACTTGATCCTACAGAATTAGTCAATTACAGACCAATCTCGAATCTACCTTTTCTGTCAAAGATAATAGAAAAGGCAGTATCCTAAATACTATGCTCCTTTTTAGAAAGAAATGGTATCTGTGAGGATTTTCAGTCAGGATTTAGACTGTACCATAGTACTGAGACGGCTCTCATTAGAGTTATAAATGATTTGCTCTTATCATCGGATCGTGGCTGTATTTCTCTATTAGTGTTACTGGATCTTAGTGCTGCATTTGACACTATCGACCACAACATTGTTTTGAATAGACTCAAAAATTATGTTGGCATTAGTGGAATTGCATTGGCATGGTTCAAATCATACTTATCTGCCCGTTATCAGTTTGTATTAGTAAACGAAGAGATGACATATCAATCACAAGTTCAGTATGGAGGCTCAGTACTAAAACCGTTGCTGTTCCCCTTGTACATGCTACCCTTGGGAGATATCATTAGCAAGCATGGCATTAGTTTTCACTGTTATGCTGATGATACTCAGCTCTATATTTCTTTGCGCCCTGACGAATCTTACCAATTCACAAAATTAACGGAATGCATAGCTGATATAAAAAAATTGATGACTAGCAATTTCCTACTACTTAATTCTGAAAAAAACTGAGATTTTAATTATTGGACCAAAATCCTCTGCACGTAATAACCTAGAATACTGTCTAACACCGTCTTCCTCGTCAGTTAGGAACCTGGGTGTACTCCGGGTGAACTTTGATACCAATCTTTCATTTGAAAGCCGTTTCTAGCATTCTTCCATCTTAAAAATATATCTAAATTAATTTATGATCTCAATGACAAATGCGGAACAGTTCATGCGTTCATGACCTCATGGCTAGATTACTGTAATGCTTTACTGGGTGGTTGCCCAGCACGACTAATAAACAAACTCCAGCTGGTCCAAAACGCAGCAGCTAGAGTTCTTACTAAAACCAGGAAGTATGACCATATTAGCCCGGTTCTGTCAACACTGCATTGGCTCCCTGTTAAACATCGTATAGATTTTAAAATCTTGCTACTTACTTACAAAGCACTAAATGATTTAGCTCCCCAGTACCTAAGCGAGCTCTTAATGCATTATAGTCCTTCATGTCTATTGCGATCTCAGAATTCAGGCCAGTTGATAATACCTAGAATATCAAAATCAACCGCAGGTGGTAGATCCTTTTCCTATTCAGCACCTAAACTTTGGAATAGTCTTCCTAGCATTGTTCAGGAAGTATAGACACACTCTGTCAGTTTAAATCTAGACTAAAAACACATTTCTTTAACCTGGCATACACATAACACATTATCTACTTCTATAATTTAAATCATGTAAATTGTTAGGCTGCACAAATTAGGTCAGGCGGAACCGGGAACATTTCCCATAACACTTGATGTACTGGCTACATCATAAGAAGAATGGCGTCTATGCTAATATTAGTCTCTCTCTGTTTATTCCGAGGTTTACCATAGTCTGCCAGATCCAGGCCGTATCCAGATGAGATGAAGGACCTGCACCTAGACACAACAACGCAGCCCTGAAGTGTCAACTAAACTATGCCCTGTGAAGGCCTCCTTCCATTTTCTTTCCCTATGTATAGAAAAAATGTTATCAAAATGATTCCAGTTCACATGGATCCACGGAAACAACTAATAAATTCTGTATTATGCGGGCCAGACAAGTAATTTAGCAATGTCACTTTGTAAAAAGACTGAGCATCTGTGCACATATATTACATATTCAAACGCACATACCTATAAACTAAGCAAGTAAATGAACGGCAAGAACGCATTAAAAGTCTTCTGTTTTCAGTTAAAAAGGTGTCATTTAAGCGGCCCCTAAGTTAATAATTAACAATTTTTTACAACGGAAGTAATTCAATCAAAAACTTTAGCTCAAAAATAACTTTTTCCTAGAGCTGCTGTAAAGCCAAAATAATCTCTGTCCATTAATTTTCCTATTGTCACTGTGAAGCTGCTTTTGTAACAATCCGTATTGTAAAAAGCGCTATACAAATGAAGATGACTTGACTTGAAATATTCTATTCCTCCCTCTGAGACTGTAAACTCTCAATGTTCATTTTAACAGAACTGCATCAATGTTCTGCTTCCAGTCAGTCACAAACCCTCTACAGTAATATCTATTTACTGTCAGCTCTTGAAAGCTTGTGTAATTTTAAACGATTTGGCTTCATTTGCATCTCTCTGACTGAAGCTGTCTGACTGTAGGTGTTGAATTTCGGCATCACTTCAGGAGGGTGTGAGTAATGTTCCAGTTACAGCAACTTAGTAGTCTGAGTTTCACTTCCCTTCTTTAGAAACGTCTATAAATCCCCACAATCAGTAAATTACACATGCACAAATATGAAACCTTATATAGGCTACATTGCCCTTTCTCATTGTGCTATACCTTTATAATGACATTTAACATTTAATTAGAGGTATCATCTTTCTGCCTTTGATTGAAACCAGCTATTAATTACAGCTGACTTTATATGCTTTTATATGAGGCCATTATGATTGTTTTGTTTATTTCAGACCGGGCTGAGGATATGATTGTATACTGGAAGCACTCAACACAAGAAATACATTACTGAGCTCTCAAGCCAAATGGGCCATAAATGAAGAAAAATAACTCTCCGTCTTTTTCTTCACCTTTCTCTAAAAAATGAAAGGATCGCTACAATGACCTGAAAGGACTGTTTTTTGTTTTTGTTTTGTTTTTTGAATGTACTATATCCATCGTTTGACAGCTGAAGTGTGTATGTTTTATGCAAAATAAATAAATAAAATAACTATTAATGTGAAAGTTATTTTTATTTATTTCAAATGAATCCAGTCAAGTAATTTTATTGTAATTTTATTTCTCATGTGCATTAGTGTAATGATGGAAATGCTTGGTGCTACTATTTTTTTTTTTTTGCCTAAATACTAAAATTTTAAGTCAAATTCTGTGTATTGTATTGTGACACCTTAAAATCTTGGCTACAAATAAGTAACTGAAAAGTTCTACCTTTATTTACAAAGATGTTCATTTAAAATAGCCTATGACATAACTTACAATTTTAACACCAACAAACCACATATACAGTTGTGGTCAGAATTATTGGCACCCTTGGTAAATATGGTCAAAGATTACTTTAAAAATAAATCTGCATTGTTTATCCTTTTGATCTTTAATTCATAAAATTAGCAAAAATCTAACCTTTCATTAAAGGAAAATAATTGAAAGTGGGGGGGAAATCACATTATAAAATAAATGTTTTTCTCCAAAACATGTTGGCCACAATTATTGGCACCCCTAGAATTTTTTATGAGTAAAATATCTCTGAAGTATATTCCCATTCATATTTTAAAAATTTTAGAACACCAGGGTGATCATGAACATGAAATTGTCCAGCCATTACTTCTTGTTCCACAGGAGTATAAACTTTAGGAAAAACAAAGGCCAAATTCCCTTAATCATTCATCACAATGAGTAAAACCAAAGAAGATAGTTCTGATGTGCAGCAAAATATTGTTGAGCTTCACAAAATAGAAAGTGGGTGTACGAAAATAGCTAAAGCATTGAAATTCTGACCACAATTGTGTATATATATATAAACTATATTGCCAAAAGGATTAGGACAACCCTCCAAATCATTGAATTCAGGTGTTCCAATCACTTCCATGGCCACAGGTGTATAAAATCAAGCACCTAGGCATGCAGACTGCTTCTACAAATATTTGTGAAAGAATGGGTCGCTCTCAGGAGCTCAGTGAATTCAAGCATGGTACTGTGATAGGTTTCCACCTGTGCAATATGCCCATTTGTGAAATTTCCTCACTACTAAATATTCCACGGTCAACTGTTAGTGGTATCATAACAAAGTGGACGCAATTGAGAAGAACAGCAACTCGGCCATGAAGTGGTAGGCCACATAATATCACAGAGTAGGGTCAGCGCATGCTGAGGCACACAGTGCGCAGAATTCGGCAACTTTCTGAAAAGTCAATAGCTGCAGACCTCCAAACTTCGTGTGCCTTCAGATTAGCTCAAGAACAGTGTATACAGAGCTTCATGGAATGGGTTTCCATGGCCGAGCAGCTGCATCCAAGCCTCTCCAAGTGCAATGCAAAGTGTCGGATGCAGTGGTGTAAAGCATTCCGCCACTGGACTTTAGAGAAGTGGAGACGTTCTCTGGAGTGACGAATCACGCTTCTCTGTCTGGGAATCTGATGGACAAGTCTGGGTTTGGCGGTTGCCAGGAGAACGGTACTTGTCTGACTGCATTGTGTCAAGTGTAAAGTTTGGTGGAGGGGGGATTATGGTGTGGGGTTGTTTTTCAGAGTTTGGGCTTGGCCCCTTAGTTCCAGTGAAAGGAACTCTTAATGCTTCAGCATACCAAGACATTTTGGACAATTTCATGCTCCCAACTTTTGGGGATGGCCCCTTCCTGTTCCAACATGACTGCACACCAGTGCACAAAGCCAGGTCCATAAAGACAGGGATGACTGGCCTGCACCTCAACCCGATAGAACCCCTTTGGAATGAATTAGAGTGGAGACTGCGAGCCAGGCCTTCTCGTCCAACATCAGTGCCTGACCTCACAAATGCGCTTCTAAAAGAATGGTCAAAAATTCCCATAAACGCACTCCTAAACCTTGTGGAAAGCCTTCCCAGAAGAGTTAAAGCAGTGAAATTTCTGCAAAGGGTGGGCCAACTCCATATTAAACCCTACGGATTAAGAATGGGATGTCATTAAAGTTCATGTGCATGCATCCCAAAACCTTTGGCAATATAGTGTATATACAGTTGCGGTCAGAATTATTGGCACCCTTGGTAAATATGATCAAAGATAACTGTAAAAATAAATCTGCATTGTTTATCCTTTTGATCTTTAATTCATAAAATTAGCAAAAATTTAACCTTTCATTGAAGGAAAAGAATTGAAAGTGGGGGGAAATCACATTATGAAATAAATGTTTTTCTCCAAAACACATTGGCCGCAATTATTGGCACTCTTTTATTCAATACTTTTTGCAACCTCCTTTTGCCAAGATGACAGCTCTGAGTCTTCTTCTATAATGCCTGATGAGTTTGGAAAACACCTGACAAGAGATCAGAGACCATTCCTTCATGCAGAATCTCTCCAGATCCTTCAGATTCCAAGCTCCATGCTGGTGCTTCTTCTCTTCAGTTCACTCCACTCATTTTATGTAGGGTTCAGTTCAGGGGACTGGGATGGTCATGGCAGAAGCTTCATTTTGTGCTCAGTGACACATTTTTGTGTTGGTTTTGATGTTTGTTTTGGATCACTGTCCTGATGGAAGATCCAACCATGGCCCATTATTGGATTTCTAGCACAAGCAGTCAGGTTTTGATTTTTTATCTGTTGGTATTTGATAGAATCCATGAAACCATGTATCTGAACAAGATGTCCAGGACCTCCAGCAGAAAAATAGGCCCACAACATGAAAGATCTAACAGTATATTTAACTGTGGGCATGGGGTACTTTTTACCACTGTGTGCACCAAACCCATCTGGTGGGTTAGCTGCCAAAAAGCTCTTTTTTTTGTTTCATCTGACCATAGAAGCCGGTCCTGTTTGAAGTTCCAGTCGTGTCTGACAACTGAATATGCTGGAGATTGTTTCTGGATCTGAGCAGAGGATTTTTCTTAAAACCCTCCCGAACAACTTGTGGGGATGTTTGATAATTTTTTTAGGTTTTCTGAGACTCAAGACTCAACTAATCTCTGCAATTCTCCAGCTGTGATCCTTGGAGAGTCTTTGACCACTCAAACTTTCCTCCTCACCGTGCATTAGGGCGATTTAGATACACATCCTCTTCCAGGCAGATTTTGGGATTTTCAATGCTTTAGCTATTTTCTTATAGCCACTTTCTATTTTGTGAAGCTCAACAATCTTTTGCTGCACATCAGAACTATATTCTTTGGTTTTACTCATTGTGATGAATGATTAAGGGAATTTGGCCTTTGTCTTTCTTCATGTTTATACTCCTGTGGAACAGGAAGTCATGGCTGGACAATTTCATGTCCATGATCACCCTGGTGTGCTAAAAAAATGTAAATATGAATGGGAATATACATTAGAGATATTTTACTCAAAAAATTCTAGGGGTGCCAATAATTGTGGCTGACGTGTTTTGGAGAAAAACATTTAATTCTTAATGTGATTTTCCTGCTAATTTTATTAATTAAAGATTAAAAGGATTGACAATGCAGATTTATTTTTACAGTCATCTTTGATCATATTTACCAAGGGTGCCAATAATTCTGACCACAACTGTATATACAGTCAAACCAAAAATTATTCAGACACTATATATCATTTTTTATATATATTTTTTTTACTAGTGGGTGCAGGACACTACAGTTCATTTATGTAAATGAGGATAGCAAAATAAAGAAAACTGTGACATATTTTGCCCAAAAATTCTTTATACAGTCGACTATCAGTACAACTTATAAAAATTTGGGACCAAAAATTATTCAGACACTTTGACCTGACCATGTTTTGCTTAAGTGTTATCTGACATAATTAAGATACATTTTTTCTGACACAGTTTAACTCTGAGATCTTGTCATATTTTATTACCATTTTCTAAACTATAGAGAATAAACTATAATAATGAATGAAATGTTCAAGGTGTCTGAATTAATTTATACAGTCAAAACAAAATTTATTCAGACACCTTGGCTTGAACATTTAATTTCATTGTCCTTGTGATAACTTTTATATCTATATATAAGTTGTATAAATATACTGTATTTATAAATTGTCCTTGTGATAACTTCCCTGTGTAACAATATATAGTACATTTATATAGTTGTATAGAGTATATTTTAAATTAATTTCACTGAATTTTATAGATTTTAAAACGACAGTAAGACCACGGATGTAAAATTACCAGACTTCCCAAATATAGAGCACATGCTCACAGAATGACGTTCACTGGGTGTGAGTGAGTGAGTGAGTGATCAGTCTCTCTCTCTCTCTCTCTCTCTCTCTCTCTCTCTCTCTCTCTCTCTCTTAGATGTGAATTCCTCGCATAGCGCTGTGAGGAAGAGAATGAGAGGGAAGGAGGGTTGAAGACGCAACTTCTGCCAATAGAAGGAAACGCTGTCTTTTTTATGTCTCAAACTCTCGGCCTGTTTTCGGAGTCCGTTATTCACTCTGCTCAGCTGATTGACTCTGGACTTTATCTGTAATTAACATCTTCTAATGGGATTAAAGAGGCTCAGTTACCGATGCATACAAGGCAACTGTCGCAATCCGTTATATTAAGTTGCATCAGACATTTAAGAGAACGCCTAAACTTTTTTGATGAATAGATGTGCGTAATTTTGGATAAAACGCGCTACGTCTTGACATCTACGCACCACGCGAAAGAAAAACGAAAGGACGATAGAAATGTTTAGGATAGAATAGAAACTAGGCTACTTATTTAGTTGCGCTATTCTTGCATATCCGTCTGCAGACGTACGTAAACGAATCGAAATCGTAAGTTCCTTTAAAGGCTTTTGGATGCGAACTCATTTGTATTACCTGTACATTTGTTGTTTCCCCCTCAGACTTGCAAATTAGTCAATTTGAGCGACTTAAATGCTGTTAAAGTTGAGCAGAATATCCACAGAATGCTGGAGTGTGGGCACTGAAGATGGCATCGGCGATTTTTGAGGGCACATCCCTGGTGAACATGTTCGTGAAGGATTGTTGGGTTAACGGGATTCGCAGGCTCATCATTAGAGGAGAGGAAGAGGAGTTCTTTGAAATAAGGACTGAATGGTCGGACAGAAACATTCTTTACCTTCACAGAAGCTCCTCAGATTTGGGAAGACTTTTAAAAAGGCTCCTGGAGTGTTTTCCCGAAGACAGACGAGATTTATCAGAGTCTCCTCTGATAGTAGGTGGGTGCGAAGTGTTATTATATAAGGTGCGAAGTGTTATTATATAAAGTGCAATCAGTTCTACTTGACCTATTCTATTCTATTCTATTCTATTCTATTGTTCAACACTAACTTAGGCTACTATACAGTAGGTGTAGGCTATATAGTAACGAATAATTGTTGCCCAAATTGTTATTCTTTATTTATTTCTACTTTATTCAACTCTACCACGCTGTCGTTCTATTCTATTTTACTTTACAGTGCTCTTTTTTCTCTTTTCTGATCTACCCTACTCTAGATGAGTATATTCACTATTGTACCATACTCTATTCCCTATATATTCTGCACTACTATTCTACTTTTCCCTAAAATGTAAACAACAATGAAAAAAAAATCTTAAAAAGCTATTTCTACTGGATTAAAATGGCTTTTGTTGGTTGAACATGAAGTAATAAGGTTTATTCAGTCATATTATATAATATTTTGTCTAGAATAAAACCAGTTAATTTAGCACCTGAAGATGAATATTGGGTACTGTATTCTAATTTCAAAATTCAGATGTTTTCCATCAGAAAAGACCCACTAGGAAGCAAACATGTTTCTTTGTTTGGGGACAAGGTTCAAGTATTCTGCTTAATAATTCACACTGGACTAGATACAGTGACACACAAATCAGACATATCATGTGGCTCCTTGCTTTCTGAAACAGATGAGTCAGTGACTAGCTTTCAGAAAATAGAGCAGCCTTTTTTTGTTTTTTTTTTTAGATTTCACATGCCAAGACAGGTCATACACACTTCTATTGGGATTAAATTGTTAAATTAGGATTAAATTCCAATGAAACCCCGCATAACTGCATTATTGCAGCATAACTGCTGTGCTAAAATTTCAAATAGGCCCAAACTGCAATTGTCCCATAAAGCACTTAAAGATGAGTCCTGCAGCTATAGTTTGATCAACTATGGCCCAATTGGGTCAGCTTTCTTTCCTCAGTAGTGTCCTCTCATAATGCGTCTTCACTGTTAGGACTTTGTGATTTGTGAGTTTTGTGAGTTTTGACAAATATCTTCATTGTGCAAGATGAGATGACTGTTAGATTTGTCTCATTGTGAAACAGTAGAAAATGGTATGGCTCATGTTTTTTTGTGACTTAAAGATATCAGTTTGCAGTGTTAAACTACTTAATATAGTTAATAACAGTGCGTTTCAAGTCAAATGACTTGCAGAACTCTTTTAACCAGACATTTCAGACAAGCATGATTGTGTGACATGGCATCTAGATACATGGCAGCGTGCTTGGGGGTTTTGTGGCTGGTATGCAGTTAATGTTGGCGTGATACCTATCACGTCAACTTGTTTTGGGTTGTCGATTTTGTCTTTGTCTGTAGCCTTTGAAGCAGAGTCGGTCCTGGAAACCATGTGCTAAAGGGCTTTTATATAGTGGCTGCAATGCCTGACCTCAGACAGAAATAAGCATTTACAACCTTTGAAAACAAAATCACCGGCACCACGGAAATAAGACAAGAAGGAAATTACTTTCAGAATACTGACTCTTTTCACACCTCTTTCACTTCTTTTTTTGTACCTTTTTTTTGTGGTCAAGATGTTATTGGAGTCTGACAGTGCTGCTTATGTTTTACTGTTAGTGTTGTACAAAAGTCTGTTCACCTCTCTTGATTGTCCATTCCATTCTTTTCGCCATGCTTAAGGTTCAATTTGCATAAAGTTTCAGAAGTGCAAAAATTGCCTAGCACTGAACGGATACTTAACCTCTTTGGCTCCTTCTTGTCTCTATCTTTGATTCCATTGGCCCACTGCTTGTTATTAAGTGAAAAAGCATAATATTCACAACAATATAGCGTTCTCTGGTACATGACATTATGAGGCTGAGTGTATGCTGTAAGGGGCTATGCTATTGCCTCCTAAATGTAGCGCCCCTGTGGCGTCAGTGACCACACACACATGCACACAGAGCTCAAGCCAATGATACTTAAAATCCATCTTTTTGAGTTCAGGTGTTTGTTAAGTGATTTTTGCCTTGTGGATTGTTAAAAAAATCCCATAGACTTACATTGATTGATTGATCTGAGCCATATATAGGGTCCAGAATGTTAGTCTTCGAGGTGGGCAATCACCCACTTTAACAACTGTATAATGCACAAACAACCATCCAGAACTCTTTAGAAACCAGCTAATTTAGCAACTGCAAAACATCTGTACTTACAGCTCTGTGGAAATGAATTATCTCCATGAGTGATTGCAATACAGCTTGAGTAAGTTTTATACTTGTGTGTATAGAAATTCATGGATCAAAATACATATAATTACACAAGAAACGTGTTTAAAAATGTGTTGGGTGAAAATGACAGCTTTGATGAGATAATAATTTGCTGCAAATGTGCTACTCACCATAAAACACAAAAAATGACACTGTCAGCAGGTTAGAGACTGCAATAAAAACATTAATAGTTCTGATAAGATGCCATTTGAAATGGACTCTGATGTAATGTATTACTGTTTTGTTTGTTAGTTTCATGAAAATGTATAATTATTCCAGTGAGCTAGTGTTTACTAGTATCTAGCGTAATAAAAAGCACTTAAACCATTTAAAACTATTTAAAACACAATTGCATTTTTTATCGTTGTGATATGAAGATGTTTTGATATGAAGATGAAATGTATCAATAACAGAAAGAAAAAAAAATGTATATTGGTCATCGAACATATAAACAAACAAATAATCTGTATTAAAAAAACATTATCAGTTGATACATTTAATGAGCTAATCAGCTTTCCATAACACCATAGAGAAACCATAGAGTTTTGTACTTGCAGATTCATTTCTTTAAAATAGTCTTGTACTTGTTATCAGTAGTTAGCCAAAATCTTTAGAAATGTAGCTTAACTTCCTCTGTCTTTGTGATTTTATCAAAGTCTGCTTTTGCTGGTTTGGACCACTGATGCAAACATGTATCTATTTAATTCACTGCAAAAATGTGCTAAAGTCCCAAAGCACGGCTATGTAGATAAAGTGTTAATGGTTTACAGAGCAATCAACATGAACAGACATGACTAGATATTTTTGCTCTTATTTCTCTTTTTCAGCATCAGACAGGTTTCTTGTGTAACAGTTTTGTTGTTATCAGTTCTTGAGTTTAGTACATCTGCTGGAGTGAACTGCTAGTTTAGCCACATCATGCTGAGTGTTTACAACAGCTTTATGTAGTACTGAATAATGTTTAAATTATGTTATATTATAGTGTTATATTGTGTCTAGGGGCAGTTTGGTAAATGTTAATGCTGATTAGGGGAGAATATCAATGGACTTGGTGAAAGACCAGGTTTCAAAGTGGTTTCCCCCATCTGTTTGGTTTGTGTAACACATGGCTCCTCTTTTGTTATCCATCTGGAAACAGTTCAAACCAAAATGGTGGCAAAATGGAAATGGATCAGATATGTGCTCTTTCCCCATAGGGAGAACGTTGAAGGTAGAGTGCTTGAGAGTGTCTTTTTAAACACACAAACACTGCAATTTTACCCAACATAAGCTTAAATCTTTAGCCCACAGGAAACTGACACTTCCACAGCAAATCCTGACAGGAAGAACCCTGGACGAGCACGGATATCTGTTCAGACAAACAGTACAGCTGGATTAAGTCAAATTTTAGCTGGTGTCTTGTTTGGGAAAGAGCAATGTCTTCCTTAAGCATCTCATATTTTCCTATAGATGTTTTACTGCTTGAATGTTGTTTTAGGGTGCAGTTGTGGCCTAATGGTTAGAGAGTTGGACTTGCAACCTGCAGGTTGCGGGTTCGAGTCTCAGTAGTAGCAGGAATGAACAGTGTTCTCTTCCACTCTCATTACCCACAACTGAGGTGCCCTTGAGCAAAGCACCTAACCCCCAGTTGCTCTCTGGGTGCCACAGCAAAAATTGCTGCCCATTACTTAGTGTGTGTGTGTTCAATACTCACTTCTGTGTTTTTGAACTTGGATGGGTGAAATGCACAGCACAAATTCAGAGTATGGGACATCATACACGTCACTTCATTTGTTTTGCATCTGTCTTGACTCATGGTGCCAAAGTGTTTATCAAAAACACTTCTGCAAGTCTAATGAGCTCTATATAACAGCTTAGCTCAGTTTTCTGTCCATGGTAAAATTTAAAGTTCAGTTCTTTTTGTTCAGCGCAGTGCTATGCGTATTTTATGCGTTTTGCTCTTTAATTCCTTTCAGTGAATATTTTCTTAATTTGTATTTCTGATGTGCATAAACGTGTCAAGTTTGAAAAATGAACACAGGAGAAATTATTCCATATAGGTTTTATCTGTCAGCAAGCCAAATCCTCTGATTTGTTGCCTGTATAATATGTTCTTTCAGATGTATGATAAAGGTAAACATGGGAGATTTAAAAAGACACAGCATAACTCAGCTTGGGCTGGTAGAGTCATTATGTTCCAAAAATGATTTAATGACCTAAAACCTCTATACTGCCCTAAGGGGTGATGTCAGCAGCATGAGACATTAGTAAAGAATAGTCATTACATCAGTCTGGAGTATTGTGGAGTCTTTCACAGCCTGAAAAAAAAGAGGCTGTTGAGTAAATTCTTTGTTTGTGACTAGAGATTGTGGTCGTTGTTGTCATCACCATCATCATAATTACAGCTCTGGGTTGGTATGGATGATTAGACATGCTGACCAAAAACAGCACATTCGTCATTGTTTTCAGTATGACTTTAAGTATGAATCCATTAAAAATTGTTATTAAATATATTAGATGACATGCTGATTAATTAATTAAATAAATATAAATTAACCATAAAGAGAATATTAAGGAAGGACACACATTGTTGAAGTATATATATGTTCGGTTTTTGAATGAAGTCTCTTTTGCTCAACTATTTATTTGTTAAAATATTATATATATATATATATATTTACACCGATCGGGCATAACATTATGACCACCTTCCTAATATTGTGTGGCCCGTCGAGGCATGGACTCCACTAGACCCCTGAAGGTGTGCTGTGGTATCTGGCACCAAGATGTTAGCAGCAGGTCCTTTAAGTCCTGTAAGTTGCGAGGTGGGGCCTCCATGGATCGGACTTGTTTGTTCAGCACATCCCACAGATGCTCGACTGGATTGAGATCTGGGGAATTTGGAGGCCAAGTCAACACCTCAAACTCATTGTTGTGCTCCTCAAACCATTCCTGAACCATTTTTGCTTTGTGGCAGGGCACATTATCCTGCTGAAAGAGGCCACAGCCACCAGTGAATAACCGTTTCCATGAAAGGGTGTACATGGTCTGCAACAATGCTTAGGTAGGTGATACGTGTCAAAGTAACATCCACATGGATAGCAGGACCCACGGTTTCCCAGCAGAACATTGCCCAAAGCATCACACTGCCTCCGCTGGCTTGCCTTCTTCCTGGTGGCATGTGTTCCCCAGATAAGTGACACACACACACCTGGCCATCCACGTGATGTAAAAGAAAACATGATTCATCAGACCAGGCCACCTTCTTCCATTGCTCCGTGGTCCAGTTCTGATGCTCATGTGCCCACTGTTGGCACTTTTGGCAGTGGACATCCTCAAAATCAACAACATGTATGTTAAACCCTATACCGACTAAGCTATTGAAAGAGATTCTTCTAGAGGTCATAGATCCTCTTCTTAATATTGTTAATTCATCTTTATCACTAGGATATGTACCGGAAACTTTTAAGCTGGCTATTATTAAACCTCTTATTAAAAAAACACAACTTGATCCTAGAGAATTAGTCAATTACAGGCTGATTTCGAATCTACCTTTTCTGTCAAAAATACTAGAAAAGGCAGTATCATCGCAACTACGTTCCTTCTTGGAAAGAAATGGTGTCTGTGAGGATTTCCAGTCAGGATTTAGACCGTACCATAGTACTGAGACTGCTCTCATTAGAGTTACTAATGATTTTCTCTTATCATCAGATCGTGGTTGTATCTCTCTATTAGTGTTACTAGATCTCAGTGCTGCTTTTGACACTATCGACCACAATATTCTTTTGAATAGACTTGAAAATTATGTTGGCATTAGTGGAATTGCATTGGCATGGTTCAAATCTTACTTATCTGAACGTTATCAGTTTGCAGTAGTTAATGAAGAGATGTCATATCGATCACAAGTTCAATGTGGAGTACCGCAAGGCTCAGTAGGACCGTTGCTTTTCACTCTGTACATGCTACCCTTGGGAGATCTCATTAGGAAGCATGGCGTTAGTTTTCACTGTTACGCTGATGATACTCAGCTCTATATTTCTTCGAGCCCTGACGAAACTTACCAATTCACAAAATTAACGGAATGCATAGCTGATATAAAAAAATTGGATGACCAGTAATTTCTTACTACTAAATTCAGAAAAAACAGAGATTCTAATTTTTGGACCAAAAACTTCTTCACGTAATAACCTAGAATACTGTCTAACAATTGATGGCTGTTCTGTTAAGTCTTAAAATCTTTTTAAAAAATCTTGCTACTTACTTACAAAGCACTAAATGGTTTAGCTCCCTAGTACCTGAGCGAGCTCTTATAGTCCTTCATGTCTATTGCGATCTCAGAATTCAGGCCAGTTGATAATACCTAGAATATCAAAATCAACTGCAGGCGGTAGTTCCTTTTCCTATTTAGCACCTAAACTTTGGAACAGTCTTCCTATCACTGTTTGGGAAGCAGACACACTCTGTCAGTTTAAATCTAGACTAAAAACACATCTGTTTAAACTTGCATACACATAACACATTATCTACTTCTATAATTCAAATCATGTAAATTGTTAGGCTGCATAGATTAGGTCAGCCAGAACCGGGAACACTTCCCATAACACCTGATGTACTCGCTACATCATAAGAAGAATGGCGTCTACGCTAATATTAGTCTCTCTCTGTTTATCCCGAGGTTTGCCGCAGCCTGCCACATCCAGGCCGTATCCAGATGAGATGAAGGACCTGCTCCTAGACATGACGATAACGCAGCCCTGACGTTTCAACTAAATTATCCCCTGCGAAGGTATCTCCATAGATTAAACGTTATCAAATTTATTCCAGTTCGCATAGATCTGCGGACACAACTAATTTTTCTGTATTATGCGGACCAGACAAGTAATTTGGCAAATATCACTTTTTTTTAAAAAGACCAAGCTTCTGCACACATACACACTCATACACGCAAACCTATAGACTAAACACGTAAATGAACGGCAAGAATGCATTAAAGGTATTCGTTTTTTTTCAGTAGGAAAGGTGTCATTTAAGCGGCCCCTAAAGTAATGATTAACAATTTTTACAAAGGAAGTGATTCAATCAAAAACCAACTTTAGCTCGATAATAATTTTCCTATTGTCTCTGTGAAGCTGCTTTGAAATAATATGTACTGTGAAAAGCGCTAAATAAATGAAGATGACTTGACTTGACTGGACAGGGATCAGCATGGGCACCCTGAATGGTCTGCGGCTATGCAGCCCCATATGCAACAAACTGCGATGCACTACGTATTCTGACACCTTTCTATCAGAACCAGCATTAACTTCTTGAGCAATTTGAACTACAGTACCTCGTCTGTTGGATCGGAACACACGGCCAGCCTTCGGTTCCCACGTGCATCAGTGAGCCTTGGCCGCCCATGACCCTGTCGCCGGTTCACCACTGTTCCTTCCTTGGACCACTTTTGATAGATACTGGCCACTGCAGACTGGGAACACCCCATGTCTTTTCTTCTCCATCGTTTTTTGTCTGACCCTGCTGACCCAATGAGCATTTCGCTGTTCATTGGTCATGCTTTAACTTTGCAATTTCTAGTGTTGCATTAGTATAGCATCCTTCTCATGGGCATTTAATAATTTTTGGCTTTTCATTATGAGTTAAATCTCTTTTTTTGGCTTGTTATATTTGTAAAAGAAACCCTGCTTAATAATTATGCACACCTGAATATAAGGCGTTTTTCACTTCTAGCCTTCATGAACAATTATATATCACTTATAAATGATTAAATACAAAATTAATAGTAGTTATTAGATTGATGTATATATACAGTACAGTCCAAAAGTTTGGAACCACTAAGATTTTTAATGTTTTTAAAAGAAGTTTCGTCTGCTCACCAAGGCTACATTTATTTAATTAAAAATACAGTAAAAAACTGTAATATTGTGAAATATTATTACAATTTAAAATAACTGTGTACTATTTAAATATATTTGACAAAGTAATTTATTCCTGTGATGCAAAGCTTAATTTTCAGCATCGTTACTCCAGTCTTCAGTGTCACATGATCCTTCAGAAATCATTCTAATATGCTGATTTGCTGCTCAAGAAACATTTATGATTATTTTCAATGTTGAAAACAGTTGTGTACTTTTTTTTTCGGGATTCCTTGATGAATATAAAGTTCAAAAGAACAGCATTTATCAGAAATACAAAGCTTCTGTAGCATTACACTACCGTTCAAAAGTTTGGGGTCAGTAAGAATTTTTATTTTTTTGAAAAGAAATTAAAGAAATTAATACTTTTATTCAGCAAGGATGCATTAAATCAATCAAAAGTGGCAGTAAAGACATTTATAATGTTACAAAAGATTAGATTTCAGATAAACACTGTTCTTTTGAACTTTCTATTCATCAAATAATCCTGAAAAAAAATATTGTACACAAATATTTTGTACAATTGTACACATTAAATGTTTCTTGAGCAGCAGATCAGCATATTAGAATGATTTCTGAAGGATCATGTGACACTGAAGACTGGAGTAATGATGCTGAAAATTCAGCTTTGCCATCACAGGAATAAATTACTTTGTGAAATATATTCAAATAGAAAACAGTTACTTTAAATTGTAATAATATTTCACAATATTACTGTTTTTACTGTATTTTTAATTAAATAAATGTAGCCTTGGTGAGCAGACGAAACTTCTTTTAAAAACATTAAAAATCTTAGTGGTTCCAAACTTTTGGACTGTACTGTATATACACACACAATGGCTGGACATAAAGAAACACTTCCAATCTGGCACATCCTCTCTTGTATACCACTCTTGTGGACTTCAATTATGTCACTTATGAAGGAATGTTTTCATTTTTGTGAATACTATCTTGAATGGACAGATAATGGGTTGAGTATTGTTAATACAAAGGTCAGGACCTTTATCAGACGGGTTCACATTTAAGTCAACCTTTTTTAAACCAGACAGGATTTTTTTCTCTGTGGTCTCTTAAATGTTTTATGAAGTGAGATAAAGTTGTTTTAGGTGTTGCCTGAAAGTAATTTTACCACAACCTTGTCTAGACTGCACAATAATTGCTTGTAAATGGAGAGGTAAAATAGTTATTGGCCTGTTATTGAATTAGTCAATGAACCACATCTCATAAGACTGCACATAAAAAAAATCTTGAGCTGAGAGGCAGAATACTGATCTGATGTAAAAGATTTTTTAGAAAGGCTAGATATGCTGATATGTTTGTGCTCTCACAGGGCTTCTGAAGATTAAAGAAGCAAGAGACATTGAGACAAAACTAAATGAAGTGGAGCGACTGTTGAAAAACGCCATTAACATGCCCTGGAAGGTGAGAGATCTAGCTGATGACACCACTATAAGGGAAAAAAGGCTTGTGTATTATTAAAGTGTGACTGTAACAAACAAGAAACATGTATTGTTATTTTACTTTTTTACCTGAGCATCTTCCTGAATGACTTGCTAAGGTCTTATCATAAGCTCATAAAAGGATGTTTTTCTCAGTTTTCTAGGTCAGAGGTTGTCTTAACATTCTTTGAACGCTCGCCGCTAGACCAGGTCCTGAGGAATGACAATGTCCACAAGATTCAGCCATGCTTTCAAAGTCCAGTTAAGATTTCAGGTAGGCTTTTAATGATAAAATGCTGGTTAATATCGATGAATATTACAATAAGAACATTATACAATAAGAATAGTATTGTTAATATAATTATTATGATGTTATTTATCTTTATAAATAACAGAAATTAATTAGACATATTTTCGGAGATCATTTTATTTCTGACCATTCATTGACATCTCTACAGAGATCATGAGGTCTAATGGGTTTTGCCTGGCGAACACTGAGACCATTGTGTTTGATGAGAGCGTTCCACTGGACAAAGAGAGACCCTCCTCTACTGACTCAGCCCAGCACTCGTAAGTGTCTGACATTCCCTCTGTGTCATCCCAGTCCAAATCTCTGAGTACATACACATAAAGGAAATGTACAGTGAGAAATCTTTGGTGTAGGAGACCCTTGATTACATTCATATAAAGTTTTTTGTTGTTGGTGTTTTTTACATCAGCCATTGACTACATGCTTGAAGTAATGTTTTCCTTGAGTGCACAGTGGTCTGTCACACACAGGAAGTGATACTTCCTTCCCTGGGTGTGAGAAGGAAGCTCTGGAATGAAACTCAAGACCCTCCCATAGATGTCTGATGATATTATTCCCACAATTATACATGATATACACAGTTCCTTATTACATCCTGAACACTGTTGATTAATACAGCATGTGAAGTCTTGTTAGAGTTGAAAATAAAAACAGCCTTTATTATAGAATTATGCCAATAATGTCTTAAAAATGGGCAGCTTGCTATAGGTTTTGGAGTTATATTGTTTTTTAAGATGTTTTTTCCCATCATTTCATGTATTAAAATTCTTTAATAATCTCTGAATATGCAGGTATGATGAGGATGGGAGAGAATCTTTGGATCATGTGGATCAAGACCTAAGTGACGATGATCCTGAAGCTTATGTCACCAACCTGTCCTACTACCACCTGGTTCCCTTTGAAACTGACATCTTGGAGTGATGTGCACAATTCTGCATGGGTATACATTCACAGGGAGGCAATGAACCCCACCTCTACGATGCAGATAGCCTGCATGTAATTTTTGCCAAGAGATGGGATGTTCTCTAAACGAGGCTAATTCTGATTGTGTTTATGCTGCAGGAAGAGTCTATATGAAGAGATCACCACTAGACATAGAATCTGTCCATCAGATTTGGTGGCCTGAGCCCACAATGATACTGTGTTGACCAACGTGCCTCTTATTCAACCTAGAGTCATGCTGCAGACAAGAAAATATAATAGGAACTGACATAAGGAAAAAAAATAAGCTGCTATTCCTGTTGCACAGATTGATGGTGGCCACTGTGTCCTAGTGATTCATCTTTTTCAAGGCCCAATGCCCAGAAAACCTGCCTGGAAAATTATATTTCTTCTTCAGAAAGAGTCTGCACTATGAGAATCAGTCCTTTGGCTTTAGTGGATGATCTGAAGATACTCCTGGAGCAGAAGATTTGCATAAGGATTTACCAAAATGGAAGGTTGTGATAGTAAAAGAACTTGAACATAAAATGCTGATTCCCTACGGTGGCCCAGTAGTGCACAACACAGCGAAATTAAAAAAGCAAACATAAGTTCACAACACAACGAAATCGAGCCACAACGCAACGGAATAAAGCCACAACACAACGGAATCAAGCCACAGCACAACGGAATCAAGCCACAACACAACGAAATCAAGCCACAACACAACGGAATAAAGCCACAACGGAATAAAGCCACAACACAACGGAAATGCTCCCGGCCACTATGGGTCTCTCAGAGCTCGGTAAAGTTAGTTTTCCTTGCCAATGTTTTATAGAGTCGGCAGTAATATCAACACCACGATTAGTTTTAACAGTATGTAACCACCGTATTCGACATGAAATATTAATTCAAAATCACCTTCGTGGAAAATAGCTTCATATTTATACCTGTGAATGATTTGACGCGCTACCACGGCGCATGATGAAGGGAACGTCTGCCATTTCCACCAAGTGGTTAAAACGTATAATTTGTATTCATTAAAATTACTTATAACATTTAAAAACAGACATATTCACATTCCAAAGCTTGTCAGTCTTACCAACAGGAACTAACAAGCTTTGGAATTTGAACATGTCTGTTTTTAAATGTTAAACAAAGTCATTGTAATGAATACAAATTATACGTTTTAACCACTTGGTGGAATTGGTGGATGTTCCCTTCATCATGTGCCGTGGTAGCGCGTCAAATCATTCACAAGTATAAATATGAAGCTATTGTGCACGTAGTTGATTTTTAATTAATATTTCATGTCGATATACAATGTTTACATACTTAAAACTAATCATGGTATTAATATCTTTGTAAGACTGTCGACTTTATAGAACAGTGGCAAGGAATACTAATATTACCGAGCTCTGAGAGCCCCCAAGTGGTCGGGAGCATTTCCGTTGTGTTGTGGCTTTATTTCATTGTGTTGTGGCTTGTTTCCGTTGTGTTTTGGCTTTATTTCGTTGTGTTGTGGCTTTATTTCGTTGTGTTGTGAACTTATGTTTGCTTTTTTAATTTCGTTGTGTTGTGCACTACTGGGCCACCGTATGATTCAAATAGCCAAATACTGAAAAAAAACTCAGACCTTTGATGTTGTACAAAAATCACTGCTTTATTAATATTAACAGCCATTTCTGCCTTATGCTAAAGACTTTGGATATAGCTAAATTAAGTTTGCCAATGTATAAAGACGTTTAACTGAAGTGAATTTTATTAGCTGAAGGCCTCTCTTCTAATCAACAAATATGGACAGTAGCTGAACATTCTTTTTTCCACTTGAACACAAAAGATGTGCACACACACTTGGCTCATGGCTTCTAGTACTTACACAAAATATACACACATGCACAAATACACCCCTACTTTGTAATGCAGTCATGTTTCCCTGCTACCCGTGAGAAAGTTCTACTCTCTGTTTTGTTCACAATTTTTGGTGCTTTAATAATCTTTTCCAACATTTTCAATTCTGGGTGAGCTAACCCTTTAAGTAATTGTGTTTGAGATTATATATTTTTGCAACATGCAAGTAATCTGATGCTTGATTAAATGTTTGATTCTTTAGGATGTATAAAATATTATCACAGCCTCAGACATGTCATGTCCATCATGTCTAGCCATAAAATATTACTTTGTGACTCCCTTTCTCAAATCTAAACCTGGATGCATGTGAGCAAAATACCAGAGATATCAATGAAGTCTTGTTGAACACAAACACAAGGGCAGAATAATAGACTGTGTGTGCTTTAAGTGATTAAAGTAGGCCTATATGGACATTTCCAAATGCATAGCACATTACATATCAGACACAAAATATTTTACAGAGGTTATTTTTGTTCATTGGGATTTTAATGATTATTTTTATAAGCATTGAAAATAACTTTCTGTCACGTTTTACATGTTGTACATTTATATACTGGCATTTTTGACTGGGGGGCTGGTGTGCACATCATTTATTGAAAATAATAGTAATTCATACAGTATATTTGAAATGATTTGCAAAACTTGTTAATAATTTATAAACAACATGTGCCACTAAAGCTTTTGTGTAAATATAATGAGTTTGCGTTATGTTTTAGGTGGTTTACTTCTTCAGAATACTCGAGTTATAGGCTAACAAACTTGCTCCTTTAAATCAACTTTATTCACAGAAAGATATTCCTAAGTTCATATGCATACACCACTTGATTCCACAAATTGCATCTATAGAAGGACGTGTTTTGTAGAATGATAAGGCTGTTTCATTTTCACCTTTATTTCTGAAGAGCGCCACACCATCATAGCAAGCCTATCAGCCTATTTTTTAACGTTTACTGACACCTGCTGTTCATTCATAGTAATGTTATTAACTGTCAGATATATATAAGATATAGCCTACACTACCGTTGAAAAGTTTGGGGTCAGAATTTTTTATTTTTAAATAATAATTGTAATCAACAAGGATGCATAATGTTTACAAAATATTTCATTATGTTTCAAATAAATGCTGTTTCTTTAAACTTTATTAATCAAAATCATGAAATAAGTAGCCTATCATAATGTATCACAAACATGATCACCAAATCAGCATATTAGAATATTTCTGAAGGATTATGTGACACTGAAAACTGGAGTAATTCCTGAAAATTCAGTTTTGCCATCACAGGAATAAATTACATTTTAAATTATATTAAAATGAACATTTTTGATTTGAAACTGTAATATCATTTCACATTTCAATTGATTGATGCAGCCTTGGTGAGCATAAGAGACTTCTTTCAAAAACATAAAAAAAAATCCCCAACCCCAAACTTTTGGATGGATTAATTTGAATTTGTAAGAATTTTAAATTTTCTAAAGAAAAACAAAGGGAAACAAAACAACTAAATGCACAGTAGAAATAAATGAATGCACATACAATCACATTTATACTGCTAGCTAACTTGTGTTACAAGTCCAAGGGATATCAGAAATGAGAAATATATCAATATTAAAAATATTACTTTTACTTGAAATTTAATCAAGGCCATGGTCAGATCTTTATTGAACGAACAGTGCTCTTTTCCACTCTCATTACCCACAACTAAGGTGACCTTGAGCAAGGCATCGAACCCCCACTTGCTCCCTGGGCACCGCAGCAAAAATGGCTTCCCACTGTTCTGGGTGGGTGTTTATGGTGTGTGTGTTCAATACTCACTGCTGTGAGTGTGCACTTGGATGGATAAAATGCTGAGCACAAATTCCGAGTATGGGACACCATACTTGGCTACACGTCATGTCACTTTAGAGACCTGCACTCCACACAACAGAGTACGGCACAGGACAAGATTTGATGGGTGAGTGCGGGTGATATAGGCCTCAGCATGGTGAACATTTCACCAAGGAGGTTGTTGGATCAACATCTTCGTTGACCCGGGAACAAAAGTTCAATCAACCAATCACAAGTTTACAATTTATGTCAAGTTTTGGCTTACAACCAGGGTTATGCTTTTACATCAGTGTTTTTCACCTATCATTTCCCTTTGATTTTATGGGCAGAGTCATTGAGAAATGACTGAGTCCCATAGACATATACAGTGCATCCGGAAAGTATTCACAGAGCTACACTTTTTCCACATTTTGTTGTTACAGTCTTATTCAAAAATGGATAAAATTAATTATTTTCCTCAAGTATACAAACAATACCCCATAATGACAACGTGAAAGAAGTTTGTTTGAAATCTTGGCAAAATTTATAAAATAAATAAATAAATAGCTTTGCACACCTATTTTGGGCAGTTTCTCTCATTCTTCTTTGCAGGACCTGTGAAGCTCCATCAAGTTGGATGGGGAGCTTCGGTGCACAGCCATTTTCAGATCTCTCCAGAAATGTTCAATCGGGTTCAAGTCTGGGCTCTGGCTGGGCCACTCAAGAACATTCAGAGAGTTGTCCCGTAGCTGCTCTGGAGCAGGTTTTCATCAAGGATGTCTCTGTACATTGCTGCATTCATCTTTCCCTCATCCTGACTAGTATCCCAGTTCCTGCCGCTTAAAAACATCCCCACAGCATGATGCTGCCACCACCACGCTTCACTACAGGGCCAGGTGATGAGCAGTGCCTGGTTTCCTCCAGACATGACGCCTTGCTATTCAGGCCAAAGAGTTAAATCTTTGTTTCATCAGACGAAAATTTTGTTTCTTATGGTCTGAGAGTCCTTCAGGTGCCTTTTGGCAAACTCCAGGTGGGCTGTCATGTGCCTTTTACTGAGGAGTGCCTTCCGTCTGGCCACTCTACCATACAGGCCTGATTGGTGGAGTGCTGCAGAGATGGTTTTTCTTCTGGAAGGTTCTCCTCTCTCCATTCAGTGCTGCAGAAAATTCTCTGTACCCTTCCCCAAGATCTGTGTCTCCATACAGTCCTGTCTCAGAGGTCTACAGACAATTCCTTGGACTTCATGGCTTGGTTTGTGCTCTGACATGCACGGGACCTTATAAAGGCTGCGTCCGAAAACTGGAAAATGCTGCCTTCGGAGGACACATTTCAAGGTAGGAAGGCAGCAAGGCACGTCCCAAATCCAGTGTTAGCTTCACTTCCTATTTAGTGAGATACCTTCCTCTGATCGATTTTTGAAGACAGCATAGATGTGTCCTTTGCTGCCTTTGATATCTCACAATCCTGTGCTTTCCATTCTGTCACAGTTGAGCTAGAAAAATAAAGATGGCGTCCGAAAGTTGCATTAGCTGGTCAGTTTGTGTGTAAATTTACTTTTCTGACCAACATTTTCCACTTTTGATGTAACTTCAGAAGTAATTAAATATTTGTTTAGTTCTCACCAAAGTGTGCTCTATTTTGCGGTAGATCATTCAACTGTTATGCTGGCTCAGAAGTCTGTCTGAAATCAGTTTCGTGAGGTGGATTAATGCACAAATGCTGCCTTACAAGTCATTGCCTGATAGGGCAGCGAGGCAACAAGTGAGCTACCTAGGTTTTTGGATGCAGCCATAGACAGGGGTGTGCCTTCCCAAATCATGTCCATGCAACTGAATTTACCACAGGTGGACTCCAATCAAGTTGTAGAGACATCTCAAGGATGGTCAGTGGAAACAGGATGCACCTGAGCTCAATTTTGAGTGTTGTGGCAAAGGCTGTGAATACTTATGTACGTGATTTTTTATTTATTTATAAATTTGCAAAGATTTCAAACAAACTTCTTTCACGTTGCCATTATGGATTATTGTTTGTAGAATTTTGAGGAAAATAATTAATTTAATCCATTTTGGAATAAGGCTAAAATGTGAAAAATGTGAAAAAAAGTGAAGCGCTTCAAAACA
Organism: Anabarilius grahami; assembly: GCA_003731715.1. Lineage (NCBI taxonomy): Eukaryota > Metazoa > Chordata > Actinopteri > Cypriniformes > Xenocyprididae > Anabarilius > Anabarilius grahami. The sequence continues at coordinate 5,230,927 of RJVU01059636.1, read as the reverse complement.
TTCCGGATGCACTGTATAGGCGTCAGTCCCACCTACTGGCCGGAACAGATAATTAGGGCTTTAAAACTGCTTTGTTCATAATTAATTTCATCAAAAAATAGCGAATACTACCAAACATACGAAACGCTACAATTTTGCTATGGTTACAATGGTGTCAGTATAAATTCTCAGTCATTTCACAGCAATAAGGTTGTCAATTTTTTGGCCCTTGGTCTATATTCCTCAATATATAAAACAGCTTTCACAATCACTCTAATACAACAGTAGCTGGGTCCAGGGCAGATCTACCCCAGATTTATCCCAGTAGGGCCTATAAAATATAAATCTAAGCAGAGCTTCCTGTACCGCTTTTCAGCAGATGTGCTTCAATGTGATGACATAAAAATGGGACTTTTATGATCTTTGTTTCCTCGATGTGTTGATGACTTTTATTTTGAAATCTTCCGCAACAGTTTGAACAGTGAACTTTATTTCTCAATTTCATTTAATGTCGACATGGATCGCCAAACCACCGCCGTCCGTCCAGAACATCGATTTGACACCAATAACTTGAAAAGATATTTGTCAGGGAAACTTGACTTTTCAGGCAACAGCACTTTAACTGTGCAGCAGTACATGTAAGAAATCTCCCAACACATCTCCTTTATATGCACCTTATGCAATCAAAATCCATGTTTTGTTTGTTATTGTTTTACTTTATTTTATTTTATAAATGTGTTTTAAATAGAGCTGGACAGTCCAACCCAACGTTTTACATTGAGACTGCAGACAAGCGTTATGTGCTCAGAAAGAAACCTCCAGGAGAACTGCTGCCTGGAGCTCATAAGGTACTGTTCATTATCATATTAATGTGACAAAGCAGGATAACTGATGCATATTTATAGAATAATTGTAGTGGTGAGTTTAATACAGCTTAGTTGGGTCTTTCAAACGCTGACGTGAACATGCAGAAAGGACTTTGACACCAGTGACTGTACTTGACAACGCAACACATAACTGTATGTAAGTTAATCAGTAGAGGGAGACAGAACCAAAGAATACTAAGTGAAATGTGCAAGACTGTACACTTGTTTTGATTCTTGGTCATTTTTTTCAGCAAATGCTTTACACTTTTTCTATGCCAGGTTGCTTAACAGTTATCCATCTTTTGTATTTTGTTATGTTTTTCAACTAACTTGATCAGTATTTTTGTTTAAAAGAGGCATATAGATTTCTAATATCTGCTGCCATAAAAAATATCATTTGCCATCTATTCCTATTCTTATTGGCTAAAATGTGTCTATTGGTGCATTTCGGATGAGACAGATGGATCTTTAAACAGTTTTAAAACAAACTAAAATTATAAAAATTATTTTAATCAATAAACAATACTAAAATAACACTGAAACCAACAGGACTTAGTTTTTTCTTACTTATGATATTCAGTGTCAGGTTGCAGCAGAAATAAACCGTTGCTCCTTTTCTACTGTATATTAATGTTTTAGGTAGTTCACCTAAAAATTAAAATTCTGTCATCATTAACTCCCCCTCAAGTTGTTCTAAACCTGTGTACATTTTTTTTTAGTTCTGCTGTACACAAAGGAAGACATTTGGAAGAATGTTTGTAACCAAGCAGATTTCGCCCCCCCATTGACAATTTTGCTATGGTTACAATGGTGTCAGTATTAAATTCTCAGACTGTCATTTCACAGCAATAAGGTTGTCAATTTTTAGTCCTTGGTTTCCTATTCCTCACAATATAAAACAGTTTTACCATAGTAGGCAAAAAAATATACTATGTTAGTCAATGGGGGGTGAGATCTGCTTGGTTACAAACATTCTTCCAAATATCTTCCTTTGTGTACAGCAGAACAAAGAATTTTATACAGGTTTGTAACAACTTGAGGGGTAGTAAATGATGACAGAATTTTCATTTTTGGGAACTCTCCCTTTAATTTCTGTTGAACTTAATGTAAACATTATTTTTTAGTTTAAAGACAGATAAAACAGTAATGATGTATAATATTAATATCATCATACTGGTGTCAGTCAAACAATACCTGTATTGTGTAATTTTTGTGTGTGCAGGTAGATAGAGAGTATGCTGTTCAAAAGGCTCTGTATTCTGTTGGCTTTCCTGTTCCTCATCCTGTGATTTACTGCTCAGATACTCGTGTCATCGGCACAGAGTTCTACATCATGGAGCATGTACAGGTACTTGTAGCCAGTGGAAGTTACCTTGATTGATAATTTAATTTATGTCGTTACAATGTTTGACCATGTCTATTGTCATTATTGTCATTTTAAGACCATTTTATGCCACTGAATATATAATCATAATATAACAGCATAATAATGCAAGTAGGCTAAGCACTTTCAAATGACAACAACCATTTAATTATTAAGATCATGGAAATGAAGAAATGAAGGATCAAAAAATGTAATATCCTAAATATAAAACTTGAATAAATGGTAAATATTCTGAGTAAAGTAAGGGTGCACTACTGCGGAAAACATAAACTCTACTTAGCAGTCAGATGTCCGTATGAACAAGGACATTTTTATTTGCACCGGAACAGTGGATTGCGGCTTTGAATTTGAGAGCATTCGGACTTGTTCTTCCAAATTAGTCTGTAGTTGTCAGGAAAACACTATAACGCCTCAAATAACGCCTTTTTTTGACCTGTCGATGACTGCTCTGTGTAGGAATTCCAGATGACAGTGTGATTGGCAAAATGTTGGTGACATTCATTATCATGTAAACATAATGGGCAATATATTTAGTCACCAAAAATTATTGAGGTCAGATACATATATTGCGCAATAAGTCAATATATTGATTATTGCGACAGGCCTAACCATGTCTGAGTTATATCTAGCTAAAGCAGTTCAAATTATGCACTCTGCCAGAAGGGGGCAGTCATGATTTTTTCCACCCCACCTTTTCAGCCCGTCTAGTTTTGAATGGTTTAAGAATGGAGGGACAACAGGGATGATGTTATTTTGTATGTCTGCACTTCAGGGACGTATTTTCAGGGACTTGAGGCTCCCAGGGGTCAGTGCAGCAGAGCGAACTGCTCTGTTTGTGGCAGCAGTGGAGACTCTAGCCAAACTTCACTCTCTGGACGTAAATACGCTCGGCCTCCTGGGATACGGGAAGGGATCAGGTTATTGTAAAAGGCAGGTGAGATAAAGACGTTATCAGTCATAAGGTATTGAGCTGAAATCAAAATTTTAAATTTGGACTATTATCATTCTCTAAATCTATGGTCATCTTTTGACCCACCAAGAAAATAATTTTTGAAATTATGTCTTGTTTTCAGGTGTCCACATGGACAAAGCAGTACAAAGCCTCTGCCCACAAAGAGATTTCAGCCATGGATAAACTTTGTGATTGGCTGAGCCACAACCTGCCAACCAATGACAATGAAGTGTCCCTTGTTCATGGCGATTTCCGAATTGACAACCTGATATTCCACCCTACAGAGGTACTAATACCTATGATGTATCAAGTCATATTCTGATGATTTTTATTTATTTATTTATTTTTTTTGGCTTCAATAAATAATTATTGGCCAAAAAATGATATAATATACACTGCCCTCCAAGATTTTCTAGACACCCCTGGCAAATTGTGGTTTTGGACGATATCAGCATAAATCCTTATAATTTTTTGGTGCAAATACATTACAGTAACTTGACATTATCATTGAAGACCAGCAATAATAATTTTCATTTTGATTACATCATAATGGCAATATACAGGTGCTGGTCATATAATTAGAATATCATCAAAAAGTTGATTTCTTTCACTAATTCCATTCAAAAAGTGAAACTTGTATATTATATTCATTCATTACACACAGACTGATATATTTCAAATGTTTATTTCTTTTAATTTTGATGATTATAACTGACAACTAAGGAAAATCCCAAATTCAGTATCTCAGAAAATTTGAATATTACTTAAGACCAATACAAAGAAAGGATTTTTAGAAATCTTGGCCAACTGAAAAGTATGAACATGAAAAGTATGAGCATGTACAGCACTCAATACTTAGTTGGGGCTCCTTTTGCCTGAATTACTGCAGCAATGCGGCATGGCATGGAGTCGATCAGTCTGTGGCACTGCTCAGGTGTTATGAGAGCCCAGGTTGCTCTGATAGTGGCCTTCAGCTCTTCTGCATTGTTGGGTCTGGCATATCGCATCTTCCTCTTCACAATACCCCATAGATTTTCTATGGGGTTAAGGTCAGGCGAGTTTGCTGGCCAATTAAGAACAGGGATACCATGGTCCTTAAACCAGGTACTGGTAGCTTTGGCACTGTGTGCAGGTGCCAAGTCCTGTTGGAAAATGAAATCTGCATCTCCATAAAGTTGGTCAGCAGCAGGAAGCATGAAGTGCTCTAAAACTTCTTGGTATACGGCTGTGTTGACCTTGGACCTCAGAAAACACAGTGGACCAACACCAGCAGGTGACATGGCACCCCAAACCATCACTGACTGTGGAAACTTTACACTGGACCTCAAGCAACGTGGATTGTGTGCCTCTCCTCTCTTCCTCCAGACTCTGGGACCCTGATTTCCACAGGAAATGCCAAATTTACTTTCATCAGAGAACATAACTTTGGACCACTCAGCAGCAGTCCAGTCCTTTTTGTCTTTAGCCCAGGCGAGACGCTTCTGATGCTGTCTGTTGTTCAAGAGTGGCTTGACACAAGGAATGCGACAGCTGAAACCCATGTCTTGCATACGTCTGTGCGTAGTGGTTCTTGAAGCACTGACTCCAGCTGCAGTCCACTCTGTGAATCTCCCCACATTTTTGAATGGGTTTTGTTTCACAATCCTCTCCAGGGTGCGGTTATCCCTATTGCTTGTGCACTTTTTTCTACCCCATCTTTTCCTTCCCTTCGCCTCTCTATTAATGTGCTTGGACACAGAGCTCTGTGAACAGCCAGCCTCTTTTGCAATGACCTTTTGTGTCCTGCCCTCCTTGTGCAAGGTGTCAATGGTCGTCTTTTGGACAACTTTCAAGTCAGCAGTCTTCCCCATGATTGTGTAGCCTGCAGAACTAGACTGAGAGACCATTTAAAGGCCTTTGCAGGTGTTTTGAGTTAATTAGCTGATTAGAGTGTGGCACCAGGTGTCTTCAATATTGAACCTTTTCACAATATTCTAATTTTATGAGATACTGAATTTGGGATTTTTCTTACTTGTCAGTTATAATCATCAAAATTAAAAGAATAAACATTCGAAATATATCAGTCTGTGTGTAATGAATGAATATAATATACAAGTTTCACTTTTTGAATGGAATTAGTGAAATAAATCAACTTTTTGATGATATTCTAATTATGTGACCAGCACCAGTATACATGCCAAAGTCAGACATGTCCCTTTGCCAGCTGTGATGCCTGGTTACTGGTTTAAACTTGGCCAAGGTTTGTAAAAGATTTTTGGGTCAGCACACCTTAATAGCTTCAACAATCGATTGCCAATTAAGTTTAGAATACAATGAACCAATTAGAACCCAGTTTAGGTCAGAAAAAAACCATTAGGTGGATATTTTGATGAATAGAAAATTTACGTTTTTTTCTATGTATATAATAAAATATGTTTTCGTAGTTTGTGTTGTCCCTTTTTAGTGCAAAATTATCACAAATTTAAAAGGATTCATGCCAATATTGTCCAAAACCACCTAGTAGGGCGTTTCCAAACTTTTGGAGGGCAGTGTATATATATATATATATATTTATATATATATAGTCATGTGAAAAAGTTAGGACATCCTATTGAATTCCATAGTTTTCTGTATCAGGGCATAATAAAAATCATCTGGTCCTTAGCAGGTCTTAAAATTTGGGAAATAAAACCTCAGATGAATAACAACTCATGACATATCACACCGTGTCATAATTAAAAAAAAAAAAAACTTGGCCAAAGTTAGGATACCCTTACTGTTAACATAGGAATTAAGAGGGTATGTAATAATCAGGCACTGCTAATCAAATGCCTTTTGATTAACTGATCATCAGCAAGTGTGATCAACTCTATGAAAGCTGAAGTTCTGGCAGTTTGAGCGTCTGGAGACTTCAGGTGTGTTTTAACACAATGCCAATGCGGAAAGACATCAGCAATGATTTTAAAGAAGCAATTGTTGCTGCCTATCAATCTGAGAAGGGTTACAAGGCCATTTCCAAACAATTTGAAGCCCATTATTCTACAGTGAGATAGATTATTCACAAGTGAAAAACATTCAAGACAGCCAGTCTTCCCAGGAGTGGACTTCTCAGCAAATTCAGCCCAAGATCAGAGCTTGCAATGCTCAGAGAAATTGCAGACAACCCAAGAACTACACCTCCGACCCTACAGGCCTCAGTTAACATGTTAAATGATAAAGTTCAAGACAATACAATTAGAAAAAGACGGGACAAGTATGGAATGTTTGTAAGGGTTTCCAGGAGAAAGCCTCTTCTCGCTAAAAAAACATGGCAGGATGGCTTAGGTTTGCAAAGTTGCATCTGAACAAACAGTAAGACTTCTAGAACAAAGTCCTTTGGAGAGATGAGACCAAAGTGGAGATGTTTGGCCAAAATGCACATCGCCAAGTTTGGTGAAAACCAAAAACAGCATATCAGCACAAACACCTCATACCAAAAGGCAAGCATGCTGTTGGAGGGCTGATGATTTTGAACTTGTTTTGTAGCCATGGGCCCTTGGCACCTCACCTCACAGTCATTGAGTCGACCATGAACTCCTCTGTATACCAAAGTTTTCTAGATTCAAATGTGAGGCCATCTATCCAACAGCTAAAGCTTGGCCAAAATTGGGTCATGCAACTGAACAATGATCCCAAGAACACCAGCAAATCTACAGTAGAATTGAATCATAGGGTGTCCTAACTTTGTCACCCATGGCTTTTCCATCTTGGCTTTATTTTTGTTGAATAAATGATGACACGGTGTGATATGTCATGTGTTTTGTTCATCTGAGTTTTTATTTTCCAGATTTTAAGACCTGCCAAGCATTAGATGATTTTTTGTAATGTCCTGATAAAGAAAAGCATGGAATACAATAGGGTGTCCTAACTTTTTCACATGACTGTAGATATATATAAATATACATATATATAAATACACATACATATATTATGGGGGGCCAAACAGGAAATGATTAAATGTAAATTGTGAATATATAAATGTAAACCTGAATATATAGTTATAAACCTGAATATATAAATGTAACTGAATATATAGTTACAAATCTGAATATATAAATGTAATTTTTTCCAGAGCTGTATATATTCAAATTTAAGAGACCACTTAACATTGATTTCTGAACTTGGAGTGGCCTCTTAATTTTTTCCAGAGCTGTAGTTATAAGTCAGAATATGTATTTATAAATCCTGAATATATAAATCCATATGTTGTCTACATATGCGAATCCTGTGCTAAAATTAATAAGTTCCATTCTTATAATGTGCTAAATTCCTGCCAACAATTATTCATACACTAGAGGCGTGTAAATTGTGTTCTCACGTATTTGGGTGCTAATTAAGAAGAGTGATTTTGTTATTCTATGTATTATTAACTGGCCAGAATTTTGTGACCGCAATGAACGTGAAGGTATGGAAGCTTGTTTCCACCACAGAATTAAAAAAAAATAATAAAAAAGGTAATTTCCACTTTTTATCTCAAAATTCTGACTTTTTTTCCTCACAATTGTTTACATCTTGCAATTTGGACTTTATAACTCACAGTTGCCACACTGAACTCATGAGAGAGGGAAGACGCGGTTGCACTGATTCATTCACGCTGTTAGTAAAATCACAGTGTGACAGCAAGATTTAAAATTATTAATTTGATCTGTTCATCTGGATGAATTAGTTTAATCATTCAACCTGCATGCTAATAATTGCTTGCAGGAATTTAGCACATATTATATGCGTAGAAATTGTGGGAATGAGTAAAATTATCTGCAAAACCCACAACTCTGTGCTACAATTTGGGCCCCAAGTAGACAATATCAGGGTTTGTACAAGGTGCTTCAAGTGCTTGAAGTACTTAAATTTGACTTTTTGAAATTCAAGTCCTGGAAAGCCCTTTAAAACAGCCATGAACAGTAAAGGTACTTGAAAAGTGCTTGAATTATTGAAAGACAATATATATGAAATTAGTGCTTAATATTTTATCGATAAAACAATCTTTTCATGCCAAATTAATACGTTTCGCATGGCTATGAGCGTGATATTGCTCATATAAATATCCAAGTATATGATACAGCTTTCATTCTTCAGGTCAATATATGACAAAAAAATCAGTTTGAATAAGGAAAGCAATATCTTTGTTGTAGTATCCATTCAATGGTTAAAGTTACCACAGTTATTGCATGTGCTGCTCTTTATTTGTACCGTTTTGTTTTATTTGTTTATTTTAATTTATCTATTTACCTTTTTCAGAATTTGAAAGAAAATAAAGATCTTGTTTGATAAGTGAGATCTCTGATTCTAGTCCTCGAAAACCAAAAAAGTAGTGCTTGAAAAGTCCTTGAAAGTCCTGGGATTTCATTTTACAGTATCTGTACGAACCCTGATATATGTATTTATATATTCAGGATTTATAAATATATATTCTGACTGATGACTGTATGTTCAGTAAATTTACATTTATATATTCAGAGTTATATGACTACATATTCAGGATTAATAAATATATATATTCAGACTTATAACTATATATTCAGATTTATATTTATAAATTCAGAGTTATAACTATATATTCAGGATTTATAAATACATATTCTGACTTATAACTATATATTCAGGATTTACATTTATATATTCAGTTTTATAACTATATATTCAGATTTACATTTATATTTTCAGGTTTATATATAATTATTTCCTGTTTGGCCC
>RJVU01059636.1:5183670-5219639 GCA_003731715.1 Anabarilius grahami | reverse complement strand
TATATGTTTATGTGTGTATATATATATATATATGTTTATGTGTGTATATATATATATGTTTATGTGTGTATATATATATATATATGTTTATGTGTGTATATATATATATATATATATATATGTATGTGTATATATATATATTTATGTATATATATATATATATTTGATCAATTTATGTGTCCTTGTTGAATAAAGTATTAATTTTTAAAAATGTTATATCTATTTGTTGGACTTAATATGAAGTATGGAAATTCCTCTATAGAATCTTGGCAAATCTTGGCAAAAAAAAAGGTGAAAATGTTTTATTATTACAGTGGCACTAATTACAGACTTAAGACTTTTTAAGGTTATATGCCGTTATGTCAGTGGATGATTTATTACAGAGAGAATTGTGAAGATCAAGAATCAAAACCAACTGACAGAGCAAGTCTTTAACTAACGACCCATTATAAAATTACATGTCTTTTAGCAGAACATTCTTAATAAGCTTATTGAAACTCTATTTTCCTACATTAAACCAACTGGCAGAGCAAATCTTTAATTAACCACCGATTATAACATCACATGTCTTTTAGGGGAACATTCTTAATAAGCTTATTAAAACTCTTTTTTTCCCCCACATTATTGTTTGTAAGACATGGGTAATTGATATACCAGTGTGTTTCTGTCAGTCAAACCAAAACCTCAGTCCCTTCCATGAAAGATTTCAGACTTTTACATGTGGTAACATATGGGTCTCCTGCAAGGTTTATTATCTCCTTTCAGGCTCGTGTGCTGGCTGTGCTGGACTGGGAACTGTCCACTACCGGACAGCCAATAGCAGACTTGGCCTACTTCCTCATGCCACACTATTGGCCCAGTCACTACAAAGTCATCAGCACAATGGGTGGTGTTACAGGAGTGGAGGGTGGAGAATCTCCTTTTTTGTTTTTAATTTTTTCTTTATTTCTGTAGAGTTAAAGGGATATTTCATCATTTACTCACCCTCATGTTGTTCCAAACCCATAAGACTTTGGTTAATCTTTGAAATGCAAATTAAGACCTTTTTTTTTTAATGAAACCTGAAGAATGAAACCACTACTTAGCAGATTTGCTCGAACAAATCTTATTGGTTTTTGACACACAAGTACCAATGAGGTTTGTTCTAGCATGTGACACACACGTGACACACACAAGCTTTCGTGTTTACCATATGTGCTTTACTCTATGTATGTGTGTTTATATGTGAATAAATCTAAACTAAATCTGTTCATATAAAGCATTTGTATCTCTTCACAAGACTTGGATTAAACCACTTGATTCATATGGATTCGTTTTACGATGCCTTTATTGTCTTATGGGTTTAGACTAACATGAGGGTGAGTAAATGATGGCAGAATTTTCTTTTTTGGGTTAACTAACCTTTTAGGAAAATAGTGTCCTTTTTATATGTTATTTTATTATCGCTCTCTATATTTTATTTGTTTTAATCCATCTGTTGCTTTTGAACAGGAATTCCTTCTCCAGATGACCTGATCTCCATTTACTGCTGTTGTCGAGGGATCCCAAACTCTTTCCCCCAGCTAAATTTCTTCATTGCCATGGCTATTTTCAAAATGGCTGCAATTGCACAGGTATTAAGTTCATGCAGGCCATGTTAAGCCATTGTGGTTAAAACAAAGTTAAACTGTTTGTACCAATCAGATAAAAACACCCACCGTTATGGAGGAGGTACATTCACTTGCTTACTTTAAAGTGTATGTAAAGTTTTTCTTTACACAAAATTACAGTAGAAAGATAATATAGCCAAGATTATACTTGGTCAATGGACATTAAATATAATTCTGATTAGAAATATTAATTATTTGAGGAAAAAAGGATAGTATAGTACTATGAGAGACATGAAACATTTGGGGTCAGGAAGATTTCTTTTTTTTTCTTCAATGAAATTAATACTTTATTCAGGAAGAATGCATTAAATTGATAAAAAGTGACAGTAAAGACACAATTTTTTCCAATAAATGTTGTTCTATTAATTTCTATTCATCATAATCCTAAAAAAAAAAGTATCACGACTTCCACAAGAATATTAAGCAATATTCAACTGTTTTCAGTGTTTTTAATTATAGGAAATGTTTCTTGAGCACCAAATCAGCATGTTAGAATGATTTCTGAAGGATCATGTGACTCTAAAGACTGGAATAATGGCTGCTGAAAATAAGCAGAAATAAATGACATTTTAAAATATATTCAAATAGAAAACAGTTATTTTGTCGTTGCTAATAGCCTCGTGAGCTATCGTAATAAAGGTAAAAATGCCACAAATAAACCTTAAAAAAAAGAAAACCGTTATTTTTAAATTATAATACTATTTCTTAATATTAAAAGAAAAGAGTTATTTCTAAAACATTTTAGAAATTCTTACCGACCCCAAATTTTTGAAAGGTTGTACTAATGTAGGAAATCAATTGCTTGGGACAACAGTCAGATATTCATGTTAGTAGCCATTATGTTTGACTGCTAAACTGACTAATCAGAATCATTAAAATGAGATAAACATATTTAATAAACATATTCTGTGAAGGTAGATGATTTTACTTTGCCAGTTGGATACAGTAGTTCACGAATGACTGGTGAACCTTCTGATTATTTTTAACTATACACAGAGAAAATCCACACAGGTGCTTAACTTATTCAGGACCAGTAATTATTTCTCTCCCCATTTTAGGGGATTTATGCAAGGCATTTGTTGGGCAATGCCAGTTCAATTAACGCAGCTGAGTTTGGAGAGAGCGTGGAGCCGTTAGCTGAGCTGGGTTTACAGATTGCCTTCAGGTATAAGACTACAATCTCAACTCTTCATGCACATTAGATTAAATACTTGCATGACAGACCACATCTTAAAGGTGCCCTAGAATCAAAAATTTAATTTACCTTGGCATAGTTGAATAACAAGAGTTCAGTACATGGAAATGACATACAGTGAGTCTCAAACACCATTTGTTTCCTCCTTCTTATGTAAATCTAATTTGTTTAAAAGACCTCTGAAGAACAGGTGAATCTCAACATAACGTAACAGTCGGGATCATTAATATATACGCCCCCAATATTTGCATATGCCAGCTCATGTTCAAGGCATTAGACAAGGGCAGCCAGTATTAACGTCTGGATCTGTGGACAGCTTAATCATCAGACTAGGTAAGCAAGCAAAGACAATAGCGAAAAATGGCAGATGGAGCAATAATAAACTGACATGATCCATGACATCATGATATTTTTAGTGATATTTGTAAATTGTCTTTCTAAATGTTTCGTTAGCATGTTTCTAATGTACTGTTAAATGTGGTTAAAGTTACCATCGTTTCTTACTGTATTCACGGAGACAAGACTCATTATTTTCATTTTTAAACACTTGCAGTCTGTATAATTCATAAACACAATTTCATTCTTTATAAATCTCTCCAACAATGTGTAATGTTAGCTTTAGCCACGGAGCACCATCAAACTCATTCAGAATCAAATGTAAACATCCAAATAAATACCATACTTACGTGATTAGATATGCTGCATGACGAACACTTTGTAAAGATCCATTTTGAGGGTTATATTAGCTGTGTGAACTTTGTTTATGCTGTTTAAGGCAAGCACGAGCTCCGGGGGCGGGGAGCACGAGAATTTAAAGGGGCCGCAGCCTGAATAAGCTCATATTTAGTGATGCCCCAATATAGGCAGTTAAAAAAATGAATAAAAAAAAATCTATGGGGTGTTTTGAGCTGAAACTTCACAGACACATTCAGGGGACACCTTAGACTTATATTACATCTTTTGAAAACACGTTCTACGGCACCTTTAATGGTTATTTCTAGTTTTCCAATGGTCAAAAAGACTTTCTAAGGATATCTTTCCTTAATTCAGTTTAACTACAAGTTTTGTTTGAAAAGCATTCTGTGTTCCGATTTTATTTTGTGGCTTCTCTTTGAGGTTGTTTCCTTAGCAGCAGAGTATGTAATTAAAGGTGTTTCCATGTTAGCAGGGTGTATAATTATTGGTTGTATTTGTATTGTCAGGGAATGTTGTTTAAAATTTTGATTGGATGTAATTATATAATTAATTATGGTATTTTATAAAGGATGGGGTTTTTGATTGCAGCCCCACATTAGCCCTGCCGATCTCTGATCAGCTGTTCATGCAGTCACCCAAAGGTCAGGCTGTCCTTCAGCATGTGAAAGAGTTCATGAGAAAGCACGTACTTCCTGCCCAAAAGGTCAGCACTACTGTCAGCTGTGTGGAAAATCCTCATGTAAATACTACATGAGTACAGAAACCTATGATGTCAAAATATCTTTCATATTATCAGGAGAGATGGTCTGGTTATTTGAATTTACACAAATATAATATTTTAATTAAATTATTGTTAAAAAATAAAAATACAATAAAATTATAAATAACATATTGAATTATTTATAATAATAATAATTGTTTTTTGTTTGTTTGTGTACAGTTATATTGTTTGTGTGTACTATAAGGAAAATCTTATTTCTCCTTTTATTATCTCTTTTGTTTTAGGAAGTAAAGGAGTACTACGCCAAACACAAGGACACACCTGAGAGATGGCACACACCTCCTGTGTTGGAAGAGTTGAAGGTGATGATACATACAGTCTTTGGCATATTATATAGTACCATCTTATCACAACTTAAATTGCCATTTGGGTCAGTAAGATTTACATTAAATTGATCAAAAGTGACAACAAAGACTTGTATCATGGTTTCCACAAAAATATTAACTGTTTTTTTTCAACATTGATAATAATAATAGGAAATGTCTTGAACATCAAATCAGCATATTAGAATAATTTCTGAAGGATCATGTGACACTGAACAATGGAGTAATGGCTGGAATAAATTATACCAACCCCAAACTTAATCAGTAGTGTAGCTGCAAAGAATAATGAAGAATTCACAAGAAGAATTGAACTGGAGTGAGTAAGATTTTCTCTGTATGTATCCGTGTGAGCAGGCAAAGGCTCGAGTTGCAGGCTTGTGGAATTTGTTTCTTCCTGCAGAGAGTGGCCTCTCTCAGCTGGATTATGCTCATATCGCAGAGGAGACCGGACACTGCTTCTACGCCCCCGAAGTCTTCAACTGCCAGGCCCCAGGTGGGTGTGTGCCTCAGTCAGAAATGTGACTGTTTTTATGAGGATTTTTGATTATGGCTTAAAGGGGACCTATTGTACTCCCTTTTACAATAATTGCATGTGTATATTAGATCTGTGTATTAAAGTGAAAGCAGTGTAATATACAGTACCTTCTGCTTAATATGCAGTTAATATCACACACCAAAAGAAAAACAGGAAATCACTCACTTCTCTTGATTAAATAACTTTAGTAGCTTTAATAATTAATAATAATTAATAATTTAGTAGCTTTAATTTAGTAGCTTTAATGTGATGACACATTGCTCAGAAAATGAAAATGGCTTGTTCTATGAGACTTGATGTTTTATGGGGATTAAAAAAAAAGATTGGGTGGATTTTTATCATTATAGGTAGGTTGTGTACACACACTGCTGACACACATTTATGTTAAAACACCATGTAAGTGAATTTTGTATAATAGGTCCCTTTTAAAGCTGCTTAAGGTACAGTACTTACTTACAATATATAAGTATAATGTTATATATTATAGTACAGAATAATAAAAGTAACATTAAATGTAACAAGTTTTACAACTATTATTAGTGGAAATCAGGTTTATCAGAGAAATGTCATATTTTGAGTATATTTACATGTTGTTGTTTTTTTTTTGTCAATTCTAATATTTAGGGGCCAAGCACCGAAGGTGCAGGGGCACCTATTGTATCCGTTGGCGTTCTTTTTTTTTATTTTTTATTATTAGGGGCCAAGCACCGAAGGTGCGGGGGCACCTATTGTATCCGTTGGCGTTCTTTTTATTAGGGGCCAAGCACCTATTGCATCCGTTGGCATTCTTTTTTTTTTTTTTATTAGGGGCCAAGCACCGAAGGTGCGGAGGCACCTATTGTATCCATTGGCGTTATTTTTCTTTATTATTATTCTTCTTCTTCCGCTCTTGAAGTCTATGACAGCCCATAGAACCGCTTGCGGGAAAGTTATGAAATTTGGCACACAGTTAGAGGACAGTCTGAACTATGCCCATAGCAAATTTGGAGTCTCTAACTCAATCCCTCTAGCGCCACCAGCTGTCCAAATTTGCACTTACAATACACAAAAAGTTTTGGTGCAGCGCCAAAAGTTATGACAAAATTTACAAAAATGCTAATAACTTTTGACTATATTAACCGATTGTAATGAAACTGGTCTCAGTATATTCCTTGGGTCACGCTGAGAACATAGATATCAAATTTGCCATAGTCAGCTGAACTTCCTGTCCGCCATATTGTTTTTCTTTAAAAACCTACTTTTTCAAACTCCTCCTAGACCGTTGCTCCAATTTTCACCAAAATTGAACCGTATCATCTTCAGACCATGCCGACAAAAAGTTATGGATTTCAAGTCAATTCGTCAAACCGTTTTCGTATACCGGAGCAATGAATTTGAGGCATGATGCAAAAATTACTCTCGAAGCTGTATCTCTGCAATGCTTTGATATATTGACACCAAACTTTGCAAGTGTCATTGTCAACTCACTCTGACCATACCACATTAATTTGGTCACAGCGCCACCTATTGGTCGAAAGTGATAAATCAGTAAAATCCTTATTTTTGATCATTTTACAGCTCTTTTGCCTAAAATGATCTTAATAGGTCTCTAATTGCTCACTGCTGCTGTTGGTCTGATGCTCACGGCCATGTTGGTTGGCTTCTTGTGCCGTTTTTGTGCTTGGCCCCGTAATTGCTGCTTGCAGCTATATTTAGGGGCCAAGCACCGAAGGTGCGGAGGCACCTATTGTATCCGTTGGCGTTCTTTTTTTTAATTCTTCTTCTTCTTCTTCTTCTTCCGCTCTGAAAGTCTATGACAGCCCATAGAACCGCTTGCGGGAAAGTTATGAAATTTGGCACACAGTTAGAGGACAGTCTGAACTATGCCCATAGCAAATTTGGAGTCTCTAACTCAATCCCTCTAGCGCCACCATCTGTCCAAAGTTGCACTTATGTTTATGTTAATAACTTTTGAACCATAAGGGCTAGAAACAAAATTATTTTTTCCTCTGATTCCGTGGGTCAAGACGAATCGATTGCACCTCATGACGTCATTTTCTCATTTTCCGTCATGAAAATTTTTCCGCCATTTTGAATTTTCTGAAAAACCTACTTTTTCTAACTCCTCCTAGGCCGTTACTCCGATTTTCACGAAAATTGAACCAGATCATCTTCAGACGATTCCGACAAAAAAGTTATGGAATTCAAGTTGATTCCTCAAACCGTTTTCGAAAAACACGCGAACAAATTGTACGTAGTGCTTGCGAAAATAGACATAAGAATGTATCTCCGCAACGCTTTATCGTATTCAGACCAAACTTGGTACCTGTCATCACAAGCATGACCTGAGGCAACATGCAGCGTTTCGGCGCAGCGCCACCTAGTGGTGCGGTGATATGAAAAATGGCTATTTTTGCTTATAACTTCTGATGGGTTTGGCCAAAAATCATAAATTTGGTCTCGTTGGATTTGGGGCATCATGCCGAGTCGAATGATATCCAATTTTCCCATATTGACCATTTTAGCTGTCGGCCATTTTGAATTTTGTGCAAAAATGCTGTATTTTATGAACGCATTAGCATATCGTTACGAAACTTGGTATGGGTCATCAGGACAAAGCCCTGAAGGAGCCTGAGAAGTTTCGGCACTGCGCCACCTTGTGGTCAAAAGTTATAACAAAATTTACAAAAATGCTAATAACTTCTGACTATATTAACCGATTGTAATGAAACTGGTCTCAGTAGATTCCTTGGGTGATGGTGAGAACATAGATATCAAATTTGCCATAGTCAGCTGAACTTCCTGTCCGCCATATTGTTTTTCTTTAAAAACATACTTTTTCGAACTCCTCCTAGACCGTTGCTCCGATTTTCACCAAAATTGAACCGTATCATCTTCAGACCATGCAGACAAAAGTTATGGATTTCAAGTCGATTCGTCAAACCGTTTTCGTATACCGGAGCAATGAATTTGAGGCATGATGCAACAATTACTCTTGAAGCTGTATCTCTGCAATGCTTTGATATGTTGACACCAAACTTTGCAAGTGTCATTGTCAACTCACTCTGACCATACCACATTAATTTGGTCACAGCGCCACCTATTGGTCGAAAGTGATAAACCAGTAAAATCCTCATTTTTGATAATTTTTCAGCTCTTTTGCCTAAAATGATCTTAATAGGTCTCTAATTGCTCACTGCTGCTGTTGGTCTGATGCTCCCAGCCATGTTGGTTGGCTTCTTGTGCCGTTTTTGTGCTTGGCCCCGTAATTGCTGCTTGCAGCTATATTTGTTTTTATTTTTATTGTATATCATACAAGTACATTTGATAGTGTAGGGGAATTTACAGTTAAGACCAAAAGACCAGATATGATGAATGAAGACCTGGAGTCAGAGTTAAACAAAAATATATTGAAGAAAAATTTTACTGAAAAGAATAGTTTGCAGTTTCATCAGCAGAAATCAGCTTCAACACTCACAAAGAGCTCTTAGGCCGCCCTGCATACATTCACATTTTCACAACAATATTACAATTATTAAATTACATTATTACTTCAGGTTGATTCTGATTGGTTAAGAAATAGATAAGCTTAGAAAATGTCCTTGCATGGAATGATAGACATATCTCCATTGATTATCTGGATGACACAAGGATCCTGGTTTTTGGCACAAAGTGACCTAGGTCACAGATATGCATTTCGGGGCGCCAGTTTGTGCACCTCTCCAATACAGGATCTGTAACAAAAATACTAGCACACATACACAGATACATAGCTTCTTCAAGGTTGAAGTTGGCCAAACTATTTCTCTAATCAGGAAGTTTCCCAAAACATACAGATAAGTTGTACTTTTCTCTCAGTGAAAGGTTCAGACAATATTCATCATTATTCTCTAGTGATTGAAGATGGAAAGTAAAATAATGCTTTAACGTGCTGAAGAAGTCATTCAAATCATTTAATATTTAGAAAAGTTAATAACTTGATTATAAATCACTCTAAAGATATACATTGAAATGGCAGTGGATTCCAGAATTCACCCTTTTCAATATGATTTGTAGATGTATTTTCTGTTTACAACAGAAAATCTCACTCAATACTACATATGTCAGCGTAATTGTATTTACAATACTGCAAAAAAATTTGGGGTCGTGAAGATTTTAAATGTTTTGGAAAGAAGTCTATTATGTTCATGAAGGCTGCATTTATTTGATCATTTATTTCAGAACAGTAATATTGTAAAATGTATATATAATTTTAAATTGTAACAATATTTTACAATATTACTTTAAAATATTATTTTACAATATTAAAATTTTATATATATATATATATATTTATAATATTTATTTTATTTTATTAATTTTTTAAAGACATTTTAAGGCTATCAAGCATTTAAAATGTTTAATCTAATTAATTACACAATGTGGCGATTAATTAAATCTAATTAATCGTAAAATTATGCACACATCAAATTTAGGCTGAGAAATAACCCCCAAAAGATAATTTAAAGTAATTATTGTGTTAAATGAGAAAAGCATCAAATGGATATTACAAAAAGTTGCTTTAGAAAAAAATTTTTTTTTTACTTGATTCAACATAGAATTGATTACATATAAACTTTAAGGCTTCAACGGCCATGTTGGTCAGTAAATGATGACAGAATTTTAATTTTTGGATTAATTATACCTTTAATGGGTTTTATTAATATGGAAAAATGATTTTTTGATACTCTATAAAAATGATATGCTAAAGAAGAAACTAAAACTCTGTGAGTTGCGGTAAATGTCTAAATGAGTCATTCAATCATTTATTCATTCAAACAGCTATCTCTTTTAGGAATTAAAGCTGCAGTCTGTACATTTTGCCTCTTTGTCACCATTTTGCCTCTTTGCCTCTTTGTCACCTGTTATTTGTGGAATTATAATCTGCATTGATGTGTATTTAGTGTGTATTAGCGTTACCTGTAGATTTCAATTTCTGTACAGTCTAATCTCTTAAGTTAATTTGTCATACTATACAATCCACCATCAAAATAAGTTTAATTATTCCAGCTGCTGTGAGAAAAGGCTATAAATGATCCATCACCTACAGCATCCTTATATGCGATATATAGACTAGCTAGGACTCCTTTATGTAAACAGATGTAAACAGACGTAATGACACAAAGACAAACGGCAGCATGCTTGAATTTCCCGCGGAACCCTACTAGTACCACTCCAATTAGAAAACATTGTTACCAGCTTACAGTTCTGCTCTGGCTTTATAGGTAATATTTTTGTTGGCAAAATTGAGCAAAAGCAGACAATATTGTGTCTAATATAATACAATATTAACTTCTTATTTATGGAACTGTTGTAAAAAATCAATATCACATTTGCACTCGTGCTATTCTGGACAAAAACGTGTGATATTGCGCTGGTTACTCATGTGAAATTGCTTAACTATATCATGATATAAATATGAGACAAAAAATCACGTAGGTCTGGGGCGGGGCGGGTGCATTAAATACTTAAAGGCCTGCTGAAGTGTGTTGGAACGCGCAGCGTTATTCAATGTGTTGACGTAATTTCAACTGAAACAGGAAGAAATACATCAAACAGCCCCCTGAAGTGCGATGTGATGTCATGAAAATCCGAGATCCATTTTAGCGGAAGTGAGAGACTGTAAGTTTTGAATGCTTATATCTCCTAAATGCGAATTTTGTCATTGTTTTGGAACACACCAGCTTATTCATAACCTTAAGGCTAACATATTCATACTAAAAGCTAAAAAAAATTTAATTTTGATTTCAGGGGGACTTTAATAGTTTTAACACATTATTTTTTCCCCAATTACTAATTAATTAAACCAACGCATTAAATCGACAGCCCTAATTTTAAAATGTAATTTAAAATGTAAAGTGCTGCTTAATATTTTTGTGGAAATTGTGATAAGGGAATCGGGACTCTTTGTTGAATTTGCAGTTCAAAAGAACAGCATTTATGTGAAATAGAAATATATAATAACATTATAAAAGTCTTAATCAATTTAATGCATCCTTGCTGAATAAAAAAGTATAATTTTTTTAAAAACAAAATTACTGGCCTCAAACTTTGGAACAGTAGTGTAAATTGTGAGTGACTTATGGTAGTATTGATGCAGTAAATTTCTAACAGACACTGGGAATATGGAAGTGCTGCACCTGTTTGGCACTGAGGAACAGAAGAGGCTATGGCTGGAGCCCTTACTGAGAGGAGACATACGGTCCTGCTTCTGTATGACAGGTAATAATTGTGAAACTCTGTTAATTCTTTTTTATTTTATTATGCAAACAAGAAATGTGACACTATTTACATGTTACAAATACAAAATAACCAAGGCAAACAAACATACATACTAACAAACATAACAAGTAAATTTTGATAAGTCCTGTGTATATATAAATATATACACTGTGCAAGTGACATAATATATAGTTTTTCAAAGAAAGTTTTTTTTGGTTTTATTTCCCATTATTTTTTTTGATAACTGGTATCACTCTCAGACAGGTTTAAGTATTCCAGGTCTTCTTTGGTAAATGGAAAACCTTAAAGTGGTTGTTCCACATTATGTCACAGTTCTCATGAAATATGGGGAGGAAAAAAGATCTTTCTGAAGATGAAAAGCATGAAATTGCAAAATACATAAAAACAACTAATATTTGGGAAAACTGAATAGAAATTGTCGAACTGACAAAAAATTAGGTAATTTAGAGCACAGAATAACCCGGGCAGATAAAGGCTTATTAAGGTAAGTTTCTGTCAGACAAATTAATTGTAATAAAAGGGCAGCTATAAAAAAAAGCCACTGTTGAGCAGCAAACAGGTATTTGAAGCTGCTGGTGTCTCTGGAGTCTCAAGAACCTCTCATTGCAGGCTGACAGTTGTGCATAAAGTTGCATTTAAGCCACCCTAACCAAAGCTCACAAAGAGAAACATTTACAGTGGGTGTAGATTTATTGCTGTGGTGTTTTTGCAGCTTGGGATAGTGCATTGTCCTGCATGAAAATCATTATACAATAGCATAAAATGGTTAGTAATGAACTCCATATATCTTGTAGAACTCATTTTGACACCCTAAGTGACCCTAAAGGGACCTTTCATCTCTCTTCCCAATGTTCTAGCATGAATAATAACCCACTAGATCCTTGCTGACGTCGCAGTCTTGTTGGAATGGAGTGGTCATTCACCACCCATCCAGAAATCCATCCATCTGGACCTTTCTTTCTTTCTTTCTTTCTTTCTTTCTTTCTTTCTTTCTTTCTTTCTTTCTTTCTTTCTTTCTTTCTTTCTTTCTTTCTTTCTTTCTTTCTTTCTCTCTTTCTCTCTTTCTCTCTTTCTTTCTCTCTTTCTTTCTTTCTATAGCTGCCCCTTTAATACAATTAGGTCTGGTTTCACAGACGGGGCTTAGATGAAGCCAGGATTAGACCTAGTTCATTTAGGACATTTAATGTTATGTAGCTTTTATAAATGTACCTTAGAAAAAACATTACTGATGTGCATCTTGAGCCTAAACAATGGTTGCTTTCAGTTAAAACAGCTCCAACATACATTTTAGTCTGGTACTAGGCTTAAGCCTTGTCTGTGAAACTGGGGGATAATTTGTTTGACAATTTGTTTGACATAATTTGGAAGACATTGCACCATGTCATGCTTTTCATCGTCAGAGATCTTTCTTCCTCCCCATGTTGCATGAGAACTGTGACTTGCTTAATAATGTGGAACAACCTCTTTAGTAGGTTCTCAATTTACCTATGAAAACCTGCCAAACTACTTAACAAACCTGTATGAGACTGATACCAGTTATCTGAAGAAAAAAAACCCATGAGAAATTAAAAAAAAAAAACACTTTCTTTGATTGTCTTTTGTACTAAAATACTACTGATCTCTCTCTCTCTCTCTCTCTCTCTCTCTCAATTCAATTCAGTTTTTTTCAATTCATATTGCTTTATTGGCATGACATATTTAGGTACATATTGCCAAAGCATTGCATAAAGCAAAACAAACAAAAAACAAACAAGAACATATATAAAATGCATTCATATATATATATATATATTTTTTTTTTTACACATATTTATTATAATATGGATGTGTTCACTCAGTACCTTTTAGTTTGTGGCAGTTATAAATATGGTGTGCTACTAAAGAGGAAGAAGGTCTTTCACCAAGTAATATTTTCAGTTTGTCAGTTTCATGGAGTGACTGGAACTCAAGGATAATATGCTGTATTTGACAGTACAGTGACTCTCTTAAGGTTGTGTATTTATCACAGTGGAGGAGGAAGTGTGCCTCCATCTCAACTGCTCCTGATCTGCATTCATTACAGACTCGCTCTTCTTTAGGTAACCATGTCTTCTTATGTTGCCCTCTTTCTATGGCCAGCTGGTGGTCACTAAGTCTGTACTTAGTTAATAAATTCCTGTGTGTTGTATTCCTGACTGAGGGGAGATATTCAGCCAGACTGTACTCTCTGTATAGTCTAAGATAACACTGGAGATGGTTTGTTCTTTCCAATGCTGCATGTATGTCTCTTTCTCTTTACTCATAATTTCTTTAATTCTTGCAGGGTTTTCAGGGGCAGTGATTTTGAACGCTTTGTTTGTCAGTTCTGACACCATTGCACAAAGATGACTTTTCTGAGCACTCAGTTCTTGTGTATTTAGTGCTTTAAAATGAAGAGTGTCTTCAGGACTAGATTTCAAGTGTATCCAGAACTTTAAAGCTCTTTTTTTTAATCATTAAATTGAGGGGAAGACGGCCTAGTTCCACCCTACAGGCGTTATTAGGTGTGTTTCTGTGGATATGAAGGATGCTTCTACAGAACTCTACATGTAGACCTTCTAAAGGATGTTTGTCCCGAACCTTATGGCTGTAGTTACTCGTTGGACCCCAGACCTCACTTCCATATAAGGCAATAGGCAGTATCACACTATCAAAAATCCTTGTCCAAATTCTGATTGGAATGTTTGTTTATTTTGTACATGTACATGTTTGTTTATTATTGTGTGTAGTGTGTGAATATGATCAGTGGTTCGATATTTAGGGAGGAAGCCAATTTGAGATTTGCTGATGACATTGTGCTGCTTTAAGAAAAATGAAATCCGAGAGTTAATTATAGAACAAAATACTTTTCCTAAATTACTGGTTACACAGATTCCTCTGTAGTTATTAGGGTCTGTTTTGTCTCCACTTTTAAAGATGAGAGAGATGAGCCCTGTATTCCTGACTTCTGAAAAAACACTCTCTCTCTCTCTATTTATCTGTAACAGACATAGGCTAGTAAGAGCTGTGTGTGTAAACCTCACTCCCCTGAACTCAAGAGGTGCTCTAGTGACTGAAGCGGGCAGGTGCGAACTAGAGGGGCTATATATATATATATATATCTATTAGGGGTGTGACACGAGATCTCGCGAGACTAAATTGTGACGAGATTTCTCGTCTAGGCGAAAAGCAGTCTCGTGATAGTGTGAGGGTGAAATTAGGAAAGAATATGCCACCGCTACGTTTACATTATCCCTCCACTGTCGTTTTGCTTTTTATAGAAATAAAAAACCATTTAATTCAGTTGGATAACGGTCGCCGCCGCTCCATATTCACAGAGTACGCGCGATCGCGAAAGTGAAAGTGAACGCGAGCGCGCATTCAAACGCGATTTCAATACCCCGCATTTGAAAGCGGATCCCTGATGAATGCAAATATCTCTCAATATGAAAGCTATCTGAGGCTGGGCTGTGTAGTTGTAAGCATCTCTCAGCTCTGTATCGTGCTTAAAGAAAAAAAAATTTGGTCTCTATTTGCACTTTGAATATTGAGAGAGTGCTTTGATTATGGTTGCACTTATTGATTGCACTTAAGTCAAGTCAAGTCAAGTCACCTTTATTTATATAGCGCTTTTTACCATGTAGATTGTGTCAAAGCAGCTTTACATTGATAACTGGTACATTATTTTGGCTGCACAGCAGGTCTTAAAGAATAGTGTCAATGCAGGCAGATCAAAGCACTGTTGAATATCAAATGTCAAGTCAAATGTCAAGTGTCCCCAACTAAGCAAGCCAAAGGCGACAGCGGCAAGGAACCCAAACTCCAACAGGTGACATCAGGTGGCAAAACAGGTAGCAAACAAGTGGCAAATAGGTGTTAAAAATATTTACATGAGGTGGGGTGGCTGCCGTCCAGGAGGGAGCGGAGGAGTCGCCGCCGTCCGCCGTGGGCCGGAGCCTGCTACCGTCCGCCATGAAGGGGAGGAGCAGGGGACGGGGGACTCGCTGCCGGCTGCCCTCAGCCGGAGGAGCCATCGCCGGCCGCCAGGAGGCGGTCGAGGATCGGGCCATCCACCAAGCGTCCAGTGCCATCGCATGGCACCGCGAGGAAAAGCCTCTCGGCAGGCTGAGGACCGAGTGGCAGTGTGTCTGGGATCCGGACCCAGAATTTTTAATTTTTTTAATTTTTCCTCTCTCCCCTCTCTCGTCCTGTCCCTCCCCTTGCTTCCATCTCCTTTCTCTCGTCTCGTCTCTCCTTACCTCCGGAGAGAAGTCAGTCAGTTGAGTTTGCGGCAAAGTGGCACATAAGTTAGTCCCCCGCGCATGTCACGCCACAACGGGGTGTCAGGGAGAGATGCAGTGGGACACAGGGTCCAAGGCCCACCCCCTTATCCTCCTCTCTCCCAGGACACTTCTCACTCCAGGCCAACACATGTGTATGTGTGTGTGTGTGTGTGTGTTTTTAATGCATTCATTGTTAAGCTCTTAATAGATGTGTATGTATCTTAACTAATATGTGATGCATTAAAAAAGCGAGAACCAGCCCAAGACAAGAAATCCAGGGTGAAGGAATGCAGGGAGATGGCAGGAAGGCATGAGCCCCAGGCCCCACACCACACCCAACCACAACTATTAACCATTGCACCAAACAAGGACTGGGATGCCATGGCCTACTGGGGGCCCGAAGCAGAAGAAAAAAAAAAGTAATCAAACAACTAATGACCCCCCCCAATCATATGTGGATGTAGATGGAGGTGTATAGTTGTGGTTGGTTTCAGGCAAAGAAGGTCAGTGGATTCATGACTTTTGGAAGTATATGAGAGATGTAAGTCTAGTGTGTTGTTTTTTGACGGAAGTGGACAGGTTTTCAATGGAGATGTAGTAAGTTTTTCCAAAATGCAATATGTATGGTGTTACTTGATTTCCAGCTCATGAGGATAATTTTCTTGGTGATGGTTGGCACCACAAGGAGTAACTGGCTGTTTGTGCTGTTTAAAGGGGTCATGAACTGCGTTGTTTTATTGTTTTATAATGTTAGTATGCTTTTTACATCCAAAATTGTCATTTTTCCTACCCTGATTTTAGCCCTCTGGTTTGAACGCTCTGTTTTAAGGGGTGTGTCTGCTGTGAGACGTCAGTGTAAACACCCACTGCTGTGATTGGCTAACATCTTTCCATTTGAAATAGCCAAGTATTACTCTCTCTTTTAGCGCGTTTTTACTATTACAGCTCTCAAGGCTAACTAATCGTGAAAAGTGTTGATTACATTTAGATCTATGGCATTATATTTAGATCGAGGCATGAAAGGTTGCAGAGATGAACGCTGTGTAACATTAGCCGATCACAGACATGTTGTTGAGCGCATGAAATCAGTGATCTTGTCATTGCAACTCAATTTCTGTAACGTTACACTAACAAATGCTTTCATCTTCACTAACAGTGCAAACGCGATATAACTAAGAGATTCGTTAAATTAAACTGGAGTTTTGCGCGACAGTCACAATAAACTTGGCTGTTTGATTGACAGCTTCAGCGCGCGCTGCTCCAACGATTGCAAAGGGAGCTTTCTTTGATCGCTTTCTTTATATAATTTAATCACCTTTAAATAACAGATTTTTTTTACCCTACTAAGAGAAACAACGCAAGTTGACATTTAGTCACGGGTTTGATTTACTGACACACAGACAAAGAACATCTGACTGTACATATCATTACATATCAGATCAGGCATTAGAATGAACAAAGTTACTTACATGTTGTCGCCTTACTGTCGAGTCCAGGCACTGCACAATATTTTGTAATCCTCAACGGCATGTTTATTGCTTGGTAGCTCGATCTGGTTTAGCACCACGTAGGCTTATGTTACTTAGGCTACCTATTCTATTGCATGTCATGCACGAATTGGTGGGCGGGGCTAAACAGGCAGGGATGCAGTAGGCATTGATCTTCTTCTGCAGAGGCGGTGCTTGCTGCCTTTTGACGTCATAGATCCCCACTTTGTAAATCCTGTCGTTTGCTGGGTCTGTCAATAAAAGCTTTTATTGGATTAACAAGGAAGTTTTCAGCTCTAAAACTTACAGGATATTTTTATAGTATGCTGCCCTCTTATATGTCAAAAGCTCAAGGAAAATTGGATTTCTCAGTTCATCACCCCTTTAAATTGATTATGGATATGTCACCTAATATACAGAGGGAGGGAGACATTGGGATGTGACATCCCATAAGGATGCTTTGGGGGAACATCACACGTGACCCGGTGTCTGAAAGCCAACTATCCAAAAACTCCAATCCCTATTGGCCGGCGACAGCCTATGACGACATATGGCGCGACCCGGAAGTATATAAGGAGCGCCTGGAGAAACAGTCAGTATCTTTTTCGTCTTTCGGGTCTGTTCTGTCTGATCGCGACTATGTCGACTCCGGTAAGGGATTCTTTAATATGCCTTACAAACGTTCAAGAGAGTGTGTTCATCCGTGTCCCAGGGTTTGACACTTGATATACACATTTCTGGGCGTTTTCTGTCTGGAGAGGAGCTGAGGCAAAACAGCAGCTGCAGGCAGCGAGCACTCCTCTGGCTGCTGTATTTGCGGAGCTGCTGGTGTTTTTGGGATGCGCTTTTCGGCAGGCTGCAGCTGCCGTGAGAGCGTGTTAAGAAAGTGGCAGCGCGGGCGGCTCGACGAGCGGTTCCTTTCTGTCCATGAACGCTTGCAGCTCCCATAAACTTTCCATTCCTTCCTGATCTCTGCGTTTGAGATCGGGAGGACATGGAAAAACCCCTAGCCATTCAGATTTGTATCTGAGCCCAGACAGACGGGAGGAGGAAGAAGCGAGAGTGAGATGGGTGATCGATTGTGAACACCGTTGCGTTTGTAATCGATTCCCCAGCTACATAGGGCGATTTATATCTACCCTCTCCTCTTCTTCTTTCACATCCTATATATTTTTATAATAATATGTATGTGTATATATATATTTATATGCATGTGTATATATATTTTAGAGACGTATATCATGCTCAGATGCTTCTTATTGTCGGACTGATAGCTGGGCCCATAGTAATTATTTCTGTCAGCCCGCTTTTTCGGTTTGATAATGAGAAGATCTTTTAGGCTTAAAAGGACCCTAGATTCCATCCTTTCATGTGAAATAAAGGAGTATTAGGAGTCTTCGGTCTTTGAGCCACAGGAGGGTCTATATTTTATGTGTTTAAAATAAGACCTTGTTTCCTGTATAGTTTTTCTGAGCATGTAGTCAAAAATTGGTGGGGTTAACAGCTAGGATGTAGACTGTTTTAGACTCCCTGATGCTGTTTTCTCAGGTGGTAGGCCCTTATCTTTGCGTAGATAAGTTATGCAGGTGTATGCTAGACCCCACATTCTAGAACTTTTCATGCTATGGAAAATGTTTTTTCCTCTGAGCCACTTGATTTTCTTAGTCAAGTTTGAGTTGATGGTGCTAGCTTTTAGCCTTCGTCCTCTAGGGCTTAGTACAGATTTGAGAATCTGTGTGGAGAAAATGTTTATCCTCATTGGAAACAGCATGTATGTCAAAGCATTACGTTTGCTTTGAGTTCTAGACTTTTGCACTACATTTGTACACTCACCTAAAGGATTATTAGGAACACCTGTTCAATTTCTCATTAATGCAATTATCTAATCAACCAATCACATGGCAGTTGCTTCAATGCATTTAGGGGTGTGGTTCTGGTCAAGACAATCTCCTGAACTCCAAACTGAATGTCAGAATGGGAAAGAAAGGTGATTTAAGCAATTTTGAGCGTGGCATGGTTGTTGGTGCCAGACGGACCGGTCTGAGTATTTCACAATCTGCTCAGTTACTGGGATTTTCACGCACAACCATTTCTAGGGTTTACAAAGAATGGTGTGAAAAGGGAAAAACATCCAGTATGCGGCAGTCCTGTGGGCGAAAATGCCTTGTTGATGCTAGAGGTCAGAGGAGAATGGGCCGACTGATTCAAGCTGATAGAAGAGCAACTTTGACTGAAATAACCACTCGTTACAACCGAGGTATGCAGCAAAGCATTTGTGAAGCCACAACACGCACAACCTTGAGGCGGATGGGCTACAACAGCAGAAGACCCCACCGGGTACCACTCATCTCCACTACAAATAGGAAAAAGAGGCTACAATTTGCAGGAGCTCACCAAAATTGGACAGTTGAAGACTGGAAAAATGTTGCCTGGTCTGATGAGTCTCGATTTCTGTTGAGACATTCAGATGGTAGAGTCAGAATTTGGCATAAACAGAATGAGAACATGGATCCATCATGCCTTGTTACCACTGTGCAGGCTGGTGGTGGTGGTGTAATGGTGTGGGGGATGTTTTCTTGGCACACTTTAGGCCCCTTAGTGCCAATTGGGCATCGTTTAAATGCCACGGCCTACCTGAGCATTGTTTCTGACCATGTCCATCCCTTTATGACCACCATGTACCCATCCTCTGATGGCTACTTCCAGCAGAATAATGCACCATGTCACAAAGCTCGAATCATTTCAAATTGGTTTCTTGAACATGACAATGAGTTCACTGTACTAAAATGGCCCCCAGTCACCAGATCTCAACCCAATAGAGCATCTTTGGGATGTGGTGGAACGGGAGCTTCGTGCCCTGGATGTGGATCCCACAAATGTCCATCAACTGCAAGATGCTATCCTATCAATATGGGCCAACATTTCTAAAGAATGCTTTCAGCACCTTGTTGAATCAATGCCACGTAGAATTAAGGCAGTTCTGAAGGCGAAAGGGGGTCAAACACAGTATTAGTATGGTGTTTCTAATAATCCTTTAGGTGAGTGTATGTGAGCTTACTTATGCTGCCACAGGTTGGCACATGTTCTCATAATAGCAGGCTCTTTGATGTTAGCCTCTATTGGAGAGATTGGTGAATTATATTCCCCAGTTGAGGTTTATTTGTGTCACTGAGTGCATCACCTGTTGGACTGCATACTCTCAGGGTAGTATAGAACCACGTTTTGAGAAAAGCTGGTTTCTATTAGCTCCCTTTTGTGATCTTTTTAACAGCTATATTGCATATAACTTTGATTGTAGGCTCTTACGGTTAATTAGCCTCCTTCTAGTTAGCAAATTTTCTAACAAGTGCTGTTAGTTGATCATAGTTTGCTCACATAGTTTACACTGCCACAGGCTTTTGCTACGTGTCCGTTTGAGGTAATAGGCCATATAGGCCTCCCTTAGACCATCTTGGCATTGTTTGGTTCCCTTTAGTAACATATGATTTAGGGTACATTGCCTGTTGGAATGTGTAGCCTAGTTCAGGTTGAAGTTAGCTTCCCACAGTTATTGTTGGGTTAGAGCTGGTTCCCTGTAGCTTGGTTTCCTTAATTTCACGAGCTGAAGCCACGTGTCATTGGAATGGTAGACCCCAGCAGGCCTCCTTTCTAGTTCACATGTTGGCACAGTTTGTTTTTTTATTCTGCAAACAGGCTGAACCCACTTGTTGCTGAGATTGTAGGCCCCACAAGGCCTCCTTTTTAGCTGACTTGTTGGCAGGATGCCTGGGAATCCAAGAACCCATACCACCATCGGCCACGCCCCACCTCTGTTGAGTAGGCCTTAAGCAGGCCTCCCGTGGAGTATGGTGGCGTAATATGCTGTAGCGTCTGGATCAATCAGCCACACAATTATTCATTGTATTTAATGAATTACCCATAAACTCACTCCCACTATCAAAGTTCTGTGAACCCATCCCCCTAAAACTGCAACCAGCATCCCAAATGTAGCTAACACACTGACAGAACTAGGTGTCCTGTTACAGATACAGGGTACTTATATGATCAGAAAGAATGTTAGTGACTTGTGACTCCTTCCTGAGAAGGACAAATAAACTTTCTTAATCCTATGTATTCTCTATATAACCACTTGGGAAATGTATAAACATGTATCCAAGTTTCCCATCTCATGACTTTCCTTTTATAGGCTTTATTCTATGTGTTAATTTTCTCTTTTGAACTATTTTGGGTATTAATATATTCCAGAGCTGGAATTCATAGTTAATTGAGATCACATTGGCAACATGTTTGGTATCTACAGACTACAACTTTCATTTCCTATTTGGTCATTTATGTTACATGTTACTAACTCTGTGACATATTAGTANTCATCCAATCCCGTGTCTTATGCTAATATCTTGCTACAGAACAAAGACTCGTAAAACTTCCCTCTGAAAGGGAAACTCCTTATTGGCTCAGACACCTCAAGAGGGTGTGACATCTTCACCCCTTATATTCACTGATCACAAGATCAAATTCCTCTTCTCTTCCTGCTCTGCTTCTTCTCTTTTACTGACAAATGCTGATGTTAAGATGATGCTGTAGAAGCTAGAAGCTTCTACGGAACCCTAAGCTTGTGCCAGGCTTCGGCCTAGAAACTTCCATTCACCAAAGATCCTCTGAATCCAACTGGTTCTCTTTCGTCAAGACAATATCAGTAAAGATTCAACGGAAGCCTCCACAAATTGCATCAGGACAGTTTTAATTCAACTTGGAGAGACATGCAAGTATCAAACTTAGTCTCATCATCGGATACATTGAGTATCCTTACCCCTTTTAAAGAAGGGCCTGTTAAAACTAAACTGATGGTTTGCTCAAGGCTGTTTATCTGCTGAATGTCAAACAATGCTGTAACCTCTTGCTTCCTGTACTCTGCTTTAGCTCTCTCTCTCTTGGTAAACTGTATGCATGTATGTGTGTGAATGTTAGAGTAGTTAAGTGTTTAGTCTAGTTAATAAAGTCTTGTTCATGTCACACGTAAAGTTGTCCTTGTTTTGTGCTCATATACTGGAGTCCCTATTCATGTCGATCCTGTCTACAGGGTTTTAGTAGTACTTTACAATAAGATTGTTATTTCCCATAACCTGGAAATGAACATTTCTTAGAATTAATAAACAATTAACACTGTGCGTTCATTGGACAACAGGTTAATTGATTGTAATATTAATTTTATTAACTGATCCAAATATTAATAATTAATTATAACTAATTATGATTAATTATTCATATTTATTTTGAGCTAATTTGCTACAATGCATTCCTTCTCTCAGTATTATGCGTGAAAGGTTTCCCACTGAATGCATGGCCGGTTGGTTGGTATGGTCCTGGACTGGCTGATGCCATGTGTTTACTAGGGTAGGCCCTAATAAGGCCTCCTTTTAGTTTACATGTTGGCACAGTTTGTGTTTATACACTGCGTTCCAAATTATTATGCAAGTGACATATCAGTAAGATTTCAGTACAATAAACATTCAGATTTTAGTTTTTCTAAGAAAATGTTTGTTTATTTATCCATCCATGTCTTTTTAGATAACTGGTATCAATCTCAGACAAAATAATTTGCCAGATCTAACTTAACCCTACTTAGAGGTTGTTCCACATTATTAAGCAAAACATTTATTTTATTAAAAGGGCAGCTATAAAAAGAGCCAGTGTTGAGCAGAAAACAGGTAGCTGCTGGTGTCTCTGGAGTCTCAAGAAGCTCTCCATGCAGGCTGGCAGTTGTGCGTAAAGATGCATTTTAGCCACCATTAACCAAACCTCACAAAGAAAAACATTTACAATGGGTTTAGAAATACATTTTCAAACAGTTTTATTGCTGTGGTGTTTTTTTGCAGAATGGGATAGTGCATAGTGCATTGTACAATAGTGCATTGTACTATGCACTATCCTCCTTTTTATACCATAGCTGAAAATGTCCAGTTATGAACTCCACATATCTTGCAAAAGTCATTTAAATACTCTCCATCTCACTTCCCAATATTCCAGCCCAAATCATCACCCGCCAGCTCCTTGCTGACGTCGCAGTCTTGTTGGAACGTGGTGGCCATTCACCAACCATCCAGAAATCCATCCATTTAGACCATCCATTGTAGTATGGCATTTGTCAGTGAATAAAATTATTTAAAAATGAGTCTTCATGTATTTCTACACCCACTGTAAATGTTTCTCTTTGTGAGGTTTGGTTTGGAGTGGCTGAAATGCATCTTTATGCACAACTGCCAGCCTGCATGGAGAGCGTCTTGAGACTCCAGAGACACCAGAAGCTTCAAATACCTGTTTTCTGCTCAACACTGTTTTTTTTTTATAGCTGCTCTTTTAAAACAATTCATTTTTTTGACAGGAACTTTCATTAAGAAGCCTTTCTCTGACCGAGTTCTGCAGTGCTCTAAATCACTCACAAATCTTATGATAATTCGATAATCTCCATTCAGTTTCACACAATATTAGTTGTTTTCATGCCTTTTGCACAACATTGCACCATTTTATGCTTTTCATCTTCAGAAAGATCTTTCTTCCTCCCCATGTTGCATGAGAACTGTGACTTGCTTAATAATGTGGAACAACCTCTAAGTAGGGTTTCCATAGATCTGGCAAATAATTTTGTCTGAGATTGATACCAATTATATAAAAAGACATGAATAAATAAACAAACAAACATTTTCTTAGAAAAACTAAAATCTGAATGTTTATTGTACTGAAATCTTACTGATATGTCACTTGCATAACAATTTGGAATGCAGTGTATGGACAAACGGGCTGAACGCCACTTGTTGCTGAACTTGGCGGCCCCATAAGGCCTCCTTTTTAGCTGGCAGGATGCTTGTGAATCCAATACCACCATCGGCCATGCCCCACCTCTGTTGAGTAGGCCTTAAGCAGGCCTCTCGTGGAGTATGTGGCGTAATATGCATTTCCTTTTAGAAACTAAATCTTTGAATGCATGGCCTGATGGTTGGTGTGGTTATGGTCACCACTTGCTGATGCCGTGTGTTTACTAAGGTAGGCCCACTTCGGCCTCTGGTGTAGCATGTGGAGTTCAGTTATGTACTCCTCTCACTGTGAGAGTAAATAGGATGCTTTTACCGAGTACTTTTGAGTGGCTGGCCCCTCAGGGTGAATGTTGTAGTGAAACCTTACTGAGGTTTGGTTTAAACTGCGTCCGCCTCCTTGAGTCTGATTCCTACTCTAGTTGAGCTGAATAGCCACCTAGCACTTAAGGTGGATCTATTGTGTGCTCCTAGAAATGGCCACTGGACTTACGCCATATGTCTTAGAGGTTGCTAGGCCCTATGGGCCGCCTTTTTGAACATATTGGTGTATGCTTGTGTATATTTCTCTCCGAGAATTATCTGTATACACTTCTGGTTGGCCAGCTTGTGGCAGTGTTCTTGGTGCCTAAACACTGCCACGAGCTGATGCCACGTGTCTGTTGAGGTTATAGGCCCGTCTAAGGCCTACCTTAATACGTGTTTGCGTACATTGTACTCCCCTTGCTTTAAAGAGTAAAAGGTTATTTTACTGAGTACGCTGCTCATTGGATTGTGTTAGGTGGATTGTCATGCGGCCACTTTGCAGCCTATATTTACTGCTACTGAAGTCACGTATCTTGCTCACAGCAAGAAAGTTTCAGGGTGGCCCTTCCAGGCCACTTTTGAGTATGCTTCTGTTTCACATATAACTACTATCATGTTGTAGGGCCCTCTTCGGCTTCCATGATGATGTGCCCATTGCATGGTCTACCTGTTAGGCAAGCTTTGTACTTCCCTACTAGGGTTATGTTTATAATAGTGCTTAGCTCCCTAAGCTGATCACGGATTGTAGGCCTTAATCAGGGAACGTCTCAGGTTACGTATGTAACTATAGTTCCCTGAGAACAGGGAACGAGACTCTGCGTTGCCCTGCCATGCTTCGGGGCTGCCTGCTGAACAGTCCCTCAAGACGAAAAGATACTGACTGTTTCTTCAGGTGCTCCTTATATACTTCTGGGTCATGCCATATGACGTCATAGGCTGTCGCCGGCCAATAGGGATTGGAGTTTTTGGATAGTTGGCTTTCAGACACCGGGTCACGTGTGACGTTCCCCCAAAGCGTCATGAACGCAGAGTCTCGTTCCCTTTTCTCAGGGAACTATGGTTACATACGTAACCTGAGACGATAGTGATTCAGTGATGTTTTCCTAGACATTTTTAATTGGGGTGCAATACCAAATGGTGTGAACATAGTTGTCTGGGTTACTTTGTGTGCAGTGTGAACAGGTTTCTGAAATAAATCCCATTTTAAACTATTTCTGTCCAGTTAGGTGAGATCTAAACCTTATACTGTATGAGTTGCAGGTTAGCATGTTTTGTCATGAAGTAGATATTTTTGCAGATTTGTGTTCAGAAATAGGCATCAGAAGTAATGGATAAGTCTGATTCCCATTTATCATTTGGTAAGCTTAAACTGTTGTCCGATTTTGATATTATTCTATATATTTTGAAAAGTTTTTTTTTTTTTTTTTTTGAGGAAGATATAGTAATTAACTCTGAGATCGAAGGGGAGAGGTCTAGGTAATGTCGATTTTTGACTAAATAGAAGGATGATTGGATTTTTAGGTATTCCAAAAAAACATTTACTCCTGATGCTGTGTTTCTGGACCAAGTATAGGAAAATGAGGCCAGGTTATTATTATGAAAGATGTGTTGAAGTTGTGTCATGCCTTTTTTCTGCCCACGTGCTGAAGTTAAGCAGCTTCTTGTTAACTGTAAAATTTAAAAACTCATTTAACCATATGTTTTCTGATGGGTTAGGCTGAGTCCATTTGTATATATTTTGAAGCTGGCTGGCCAGAAAGTAGAGTAGTGGTAGAAATGTGGTACTTCCAGTCCTCCTTGTGTTTTTAGTTTCTATAGGGTTGTCAGTTACATTTTTCCTGGGAAAGTTGGTAATAGTTGAGTCTAGAGATTGACGCCAGGTGAGGGTGGGTTGTATTGGAATCATTGAGAATAAATAGTTTAATTTAGGGAGTATTGTCATTTTGATGGCTGATATTCTGCCCAAATTGGATAGTGATAAGTTCATCCAGCGTTGAAGCGCATCGTCTTGTTGTTTTGAATAATGGAGTAAAGTTAAGTCCAAACAACTCTGACAGCCTGGGGGAAACATTAATGCCTAAGTATGTGATGTAATTGGTGCATAGGTGGTGTATGGAATGTCACATCGAAGCTGTTGGAATGTAATGAAAGAATAGAAGATTTACTCCAGTTGATTATTCAGAAATATTAGAGAATGAATCAACGAGTTTAATCCTTTCTTGTAATGATGATGGGGGATACAGTATTAAATAATCAGCGTAAAGGCTGATTTTTTGGTGTTTGTTTGAATTCCTTTAATGCAGATGTTTTGACAACTGCTGCTAACAGTTCAATGAAAACAGTGAATAGGGGGTGGGTGGGGGGATTGTGGGTATCCTTGTCTAGTTCCCTGGTGCAGTGTGAAGCTATGTGATGTTAGTCCATTGGTGATGACAGTGGCTGAAGGTGATGTATACAGAATTTTTATCTAGTTAATAAATGACTCCCCAAAGCCGAAGTGACTGGACATTTTTTTTTCATTAAACAGCTGGTTGCAGCATAACATAATAGAACAGAACTCAGTGGTCTTCAGACACAGTTCACACTCAAGCCTCTCTAATGTTACACACTCATTAGCATTCAAATGATATGGAGAATTTATATTTAGGTTAATAATAAGATCTGTGTTCAATGAGTAAATGAGGGGAATAGCTGGTGGATGAGGAATACAAAATGATTTTGATTCTCCTGCTAATAGAGCAAGTTAAAAGATGGCTATAGAGTGTATGTGTGAGCATGTGTAATGGTGATTAAAAAAAGGCATCAAGTTTCTCAACATATACAGATGGTGTTGTAATGCCCCCAGAGTTTTCAGATCTGTTGATGTATGACAATATCCCCATTATTTCTTCCTGTGTTTGTGTGTGTGTGTGTGTATGTGCAAACTACAGACAATAGCTGTAATTCTTACTTGTTTCTGTAATAGATGCCAGATTTCAAATGAATCTGCACCAGGTTATCATTTCTGCCTTGACAGCCAGTCTTTTTCTGTTTTACACCAGCAAAGAAATAGAGGAGATTATCCTCTACCACCTTTTTGACTTCAAGGTTCCCTTGATACAAAACAATGGCACTGACATATTTTAAGATCTATCAGTGCAAGTTGCTTTCAGTTAAAACAGCTCAAACATGCATTTTTGTACAGGACTAGCTTAAGCCTTGTCTTAAGAAATCATACTTTTAAAAATTAGGCTCTCTCATATATCCAGGACACTGAATCCTGGTTCTTCATAGACAAATGGGGGGGAGGGGAGGGTAATAATGATTAAAATAATAATGATTTTGTTAGATGTTTTAGCTTATTTTAAAGCTTGTTTTGTCTTATTTTTAGGGCTGTCAATAATAACATTAACTTCTGCTATTAATATTTTATTTTTAACGCATTAAAATATTTAACACAATTAATGCAACATCCATTTTTTTCCTGGCATCTTTTAGCTATTGTTACAGTGTATGGTCTCGTTATCTGAGTTCTGCTTACCAGCTCTGTGAAGCAAGAGACAGTGGCCGACTGAGGATGGTCCGCATGTAGGCCTGTCCTATGATCAGCCAATTATTCATTCAAGCAAAAGAAAACTCAATTCGGTACTGGGCCTGGCTCGCAGACCAGACTCTGTGTGCATGCATGCTTAAATGACTTAAGTTTTAAATTAATTGACAGGGTTCTGTCACCTTGGTCTAGTGTGTTTCTTGGTTTTGTGACAGAGCCCTGACACTCCCGTATTCTCCTGTCTTTGTCTGCGTTCTTTCTTCTGTGTAAGCTCATGGCTAGCGATTGGTTATTACTGGTTATGTGCTTGTGTGTGATTTTCATGTTTGATGTGAGCACATGGCTTGTCTTGTTATGCATGCCACATTATGCATTATGCATGGCACACTGTGCCATGTGCTCTGTCTATTGTCTGACCCCGCCCATCTTGTTATCTGATTATTGGTTCAGTTTCCCCACCTGTCCTCCCTCATTACCTGCCTTGTTTGCTGTCCTATTTATTCCCCTTGTGTTTGCTGTCCTGTGCCAGTTCTTTGTCGCACATCGTCGCATGCTGTTGCGTGTCGTTGTTACCCTGTCCCTGCCTATCTGATGATTCCTGTTATGTGTGTTCCTGCCAAGTCAAGTCTTGTTTGAAATGTCGTATGTTTCCTGCCTAGTCAAGCCTAGTCAAGACCACGGGGTAGTTTCTGTTTGTGTTTTGTTTTACTTTTATATTAATAAAGCCTATATTCCTCTACATCCTCAAGTCCTCATTTCAACCATTACCTCAACCTGTGACATTAATGTAAAGAGATGGGGAAAAATGGGTGTCAGGGGGTAAATTAGGCTGCTGTCACTTTAAGAACAACAAAAAAAAACCTGCTCTTGACTGAATAACTTTTGAAGCTTTAATAAGGATTCATCTGTTTCATTTATACAGTGAAGACTATAAAGTGTTATTTTACATTGGATTACTTTATTCAATTTCTGAAGTATTTCTTACCTGAATACTACTGTTAGACCTACCTGAAACTATTAAAGCACTGTTATGTATCTATCTTGTATTTGTTTGTGCTATCGCTTGTATTTTGTTTATTTGTCCTTATGCTATTACTGACTTTTTACTTGTTTTCATAAATGTTTGAAATTTATATTAGTTAGGCTAGGTTAGGCTATTACAAAACCGATTCCAAAAAAGTTGGGACACTGTACAAATTGTGAATAAAAAAGGAATGCAATAATTTACCAGTCTCATAAACTTATATATTATTCACAATAGAATATAGATAACGTATCAAATGTTGAAAGTGAGACATTTTGAAATGTCATGCCAAATATTGGCTCATTTTGGATTTCATGAGAGCTACACATTCCAAAAAACAGGTAGCAATAAGAGGCCAGAAAAGTTAAATGTACATATAAGGAACAGCTGGAGGACCAATTTGCAACTTATTAGGTCAATTGGCAACATGATTGGGTATAAAAAGAGCCTCTCAGAGTGGCAGTGTCTCTCAGAAGTCAAGATGGGCAGAGGATCACCAATTCCCCCAATGCTGCGGCGAAAAATAGTGGAGCAATATCAGAAAGGAGTTTCTCAGAGAAAAATTGCAAAGAGTTTGAAGTTATCATCATCTACAATGCATGATATCATCCAAAGATTCAGAGAATCTGGAACAATCTCTGTGCGTAAGGGTCAAGGCCGGAAAACCATACTGGATGCCCGTGATCTTCGGGCCCTTAGACGGCACTGCATCACATACAGGAATGCTACTGTAATGGAAATCACAACATGGGCTCAGGAATACTTCCAGAAAACATTGTCGGTGAACACAATCCACCGTGCCATTTGCCGTTGGCGGCTAAAACTCTTTAGGTCAAAAAAGAAGCCATATCTAAACATGATCCAGAAGTGCAGGCGTTTTCTCGGGGCCAAGGCTCATTTAAAATGGACTGTGGCAAAGTGGAAAACTGTTCTGTGGTCAGACGAATCAAAATTTGAAGTTCTCTTTGGAAAACTGGGACGCCATGTCATCCGAACTAAAGAGGACAAGGACAACCCAAGTTGTTATCAGCGCTCAGTTCAGAAGCCTGCATCTCTGATCGGGTTTGCATGAGTGCATGTGGCATGGGCAGCTTACCCATCTGGAAAGGCACCATCAATGCTGAAAGGTATATCCAAGTTCTAGAACAACATATGCTCCCCTCCAGACGTCGTCTCTTTCAGGGAAGACCTTGCATTTTCCAACATGACAATGCCAGACCACATACTGCACCAATTACAACATCATGGCTGCATAGAAGAAGGATCCGGGTACTGAAATGGCCAGCCTGCAGTGATCTTTCACCCATAGAAAACATTTGGCGCATCATAAAGAGGAAGATGCGACAAAGAAGACCTAAGACAGTTGAGCAACTAGAAGCCTGTATTAGACAAGAATGGGACAACATTCCTATTCCTAAACTTGAGCAACTTATCTCCTCAGTCCCCAGACGTTTGCAGACTGTTATAAAAAGAAGAGGGGATGCCACACAGTGGTAAACATGGCCTTGTCCCAACTTTTTTGAGATGTGTTGATGCCATGAAATTTAAAATCAACTTATTTTTCCCTTAAAATGATACATTTTCTCAGTTTAATCATTTGATATGTCATCTATGTTGTATTCTGAATAAAATTTTGAAATTTGAAATTTCCACATCATTGCATTCTGTTTTTATTCCAATTTGTCAAATTAGAATAAGAAATTGTGTCATTTTACCAATGATGTAAAATGTTGGTGTCATAGCAACCTTATTTATTAAAATACAAAATCATTAGGTCAAAAAATTTTTTTTTTTTTTGTCAGGGCAAGTAAAAATCTGAAAGAAAGAAAGAAAAAATCCTTACCTTTAAGCCCTGCAATATTAAAGGCACAAGCTAAATATGACATTTATTATAATGGGCTTACGTGAACATTGTTTTGTTCATTTAAATTAAAAGCTGTTATCTTTTTTTAAAGCCTGTTAAATGTTTAAAAAATATGGCTTTCAATTATACTGAATGGCTGTAATTATTCATCTGATCCCCAGAAACTGAAAAAGAAAATCATTTTAAAGCAACATCAGTATTGGTATCGGTGATACTGGCCTTCATTCATGCTATTAAACAAATATTTAAAATATACCAACTTTGTTGTTTCTACATTAATTTGGAGATTCAATGTGAAATTATTTATTACAATATAAAAGTATATTACAAATTTTAATGTTACACTGTAAAAATTATGTGCTATCTTAAAAAAATATGGTAACAATATTACACATGATATTTTTGAGTAGTTTTTATAGCTTGATTTCTTTAATGGAATCTGCCTGAATAAATCAAATTTCCTTAATAAAATATACACACTA
Organism: Anabarilius grahami; assembly: GCA_003731715.1. Lineage (NCBI taxonomy): Eukaryota > Metazoa > Chordata > Actinopteri > Cypriniformes > Xenocyprididae > Anabarilius > Anabarilius grahami. The sequence continues at coordinate 5,188,418 of RJVU01059636.1, read as the reverse complement.
TTTTTAATAATCACCTTAATTTTTTTAATGAAAATTACAAGACCTTTAATCGTGATAAATTAAATTTGCGATTTAATTAGTTTAAAAAAAAAAAGATTTACAGCACAACTATTTTTACTAAGTAACTTTAACAAGTGTAATTTTAGTAAGTAATTACTAAGTCATCTTAAGGGCCCTCTTTGAAGTTTGCTAAGGCTCCTTTGTAGGCCCTTGCTCCCTGGTTGAGAACCAATGCCCTACTGGCTACCAGCCAAACCTTGACCATTTGGTTCACACAATAGCAAAAATATAACCAAAAAATAACTCTTTTGTGAATGTGCATCTTTAAAAACACTTTCCCCCGTTTTCACAGACAAGGCTTAAGCTAGTCCTAAACTAAAATGCATGTTTGAGCTGTTCTAACTGAAAGTAACTTGTACTAGCATACCTTAAAATATGTCAGTGGCCTTGTTTTGTCTCAAGATGCACACAAGTATTGTTTTTTTTTTTTTGTGTAAGTTTATAAAAGCTACTTAAATGCCCTAATTGAACTAAGGCCTAATCCTGGCTTAGGCTAAGCCCTGTCTGTGAAACCGGGCCATTATCATAAAAACAAGACTTAAAAACGTTACTTTTTTTTTTTCAGTAAAATTTCTTCACTGCTTATTTTTTTCTAAAATAATTTTCATTACTGAACCTGATACTCTGTCTTGTTTTGTTTATCCTAGAGCCAGATGTTGCTTCAAGCGATGCCACAAACATGGAGTGCACCCTTCACAGAGACAAAGACCATTTTATCATTAACGGCAAAAAGTGGTGGAGCAGTGGTAAGTGTGTGAATGTCACAGAATGAGATTGAAAGTAGGAGGGGAGAGGAAATATTTTGTTTGTCAGTTGTCAAGAAATTAAATTTAGATTTTTTTTTAGGGTTTCTCCCCTGTGGAGACTAAACACGTTAAAAGAAACACTGAACAGCAGGAGTTCCGATTTCTTAGCCTTAGTATTTTAACCATTCTCTTACCACAAAAGACATAAAGAAATATATCACCAGAATGATTCATCCCACAAAACGACCATGTTCGTCCAAATCTTCAGGATGACTGGCATGACATTTAAAAACCATTTTAAGATGTTTACACAAACCAGCTATGCACAATCTGTGAACGATAAACACAGACTTGGGGAACTCAAAGCAATCGCAACGGGTGGCAAAGCAGAAACAGACCCATTAGTCAAAGTTCCCGCCTCACAGCTTCAGAGAGCTAGAACTAAGCCACGAGGATAAGCCTGCCATGATTTCTTTCTGCCTTTGACAAGATTCAGGAAAAGTCACATTTTGAAGGATTTTCCCACTGAAAATGACTCCACTGTAAATATTCCAGTTTGAGGCTTGTCTTTTACCTAATTTTCCACTTCTGAATCATCATCAATAGGCATTTTCAAACTGAATCAGTTTAAATGAGCAGTCTGCCCTTTTAGCTGTATACTCGTACTCTCTTGCTTTCATTTTCATTCGTATTTTCTAGGAAAGCTGACCACAGGTATGCATAATTGCATTTTGTTAATGTGTTGAATCGCACTTGTTTGACAGATTAAAAATGAACTTTGTGATGAAAGGCAGTTTTACCATTTACTTCGGTGAGATAACATCAATGATCAGGGTTTAAAATTACATTTCCTCCTGTTTACTATGCCGAAGGTTGTTTTTTGTTTGGTTTTGTTTTTTATTTGTATAGAAATGTTTTAGAGATGCTTTGGTATTTGTCTCTTAGACATTGTCCCCTGTAGAACATTCCAGATGGTTCTAGCTGTGGGTCTTTGTGGTTTCGGGGCCTCCTGAATTAAACATCCTCAAAGCACTGCAAAGGACCAAAGGCCTGTTGTTCTCTGTATCATCATAACAAATTAACTCCATAAAGTCTGAAATTACTTTAAACTGCCCCATGAAATCTCTGCCAGTATGTTTTTAAAAGAACTTCCCTTTGCAAAATCCTACATTACACTTTGTCAACAAAAACCAAAAACTGACCTTGATAACTCCCTTAGTGTAATGCATATCCTCAATATGAGATATTTAATATAAAGTTTTGTTTTTGTAAACATTCAAAATGTAATAGATTTTTAGCTGTTTTTACCTAACCCTAAGGTTAATTTATTAATTAATGTTATAATTGTTAGAGGTTGAAAACGTATTTTAACAAAATAAGAGGGATCATACAAAATGCATATTATTGTTTATTTATTACTGTCATGAATAAGATATTTTATAAAATAAAAGTTGAATTTATAAGCAGTTAAACTGCCCAAAAGTCCTGCAAATTCTTTGTTTTTCTAGCATATTTTGCATATTTGCACCCTTTTCAGCAGTGACTGTATGATTTTGAAAACTTTTGAACTGGATGAAGATGTGTAAATTTTTCTTATTTTTTTAAAGGCCCTGTTTTTTTATTTAGTACTGCCCTTAAGAAGCTACAGAAGATACCTAAGTTTCCCATAAGACAAAATAATGGATGGATGGATGGATAGATGGATAGATGGATAGATGGATAGATAGATAGATAGATAGATAGATAGATAGATAGATAGATAGATAGATAGATAGATAGATAGATAGATAGATAGATTAGATAGATAGATAGATAGAATCAAGTTTCTGATGGTACATGATGAANTTTTTTTGTTTTTTTTTTTTTTTTTTTTTGTTGCATGTCTCTGCATCAACACTACCATTCCACATGCCCGCTAAAAGCCCCTGGTATCTATTTTCACATGAAACTACATTTTGTTACCTCATAAATCCTGTTGCTCAGAAATAACTTCTAATGCCAAACATTGTGGTTTGTAAAGTTCACGGGTGGTCGGTTGATAGTTATGGGAAATATGTTTTCAGATATGAATAGTGACAAGTTGTGAGATCTTTTTATCTGATCTGACTTGTCACCATAGTTGTTTTGTGTCTCTCTCAGGAGTTTTAAAAACCTCTTATTAGCGTATTTCGAAACAGTGATCTTTGTGTCATAGGATTCAAGCTTTCCAGTGCAATCTCTTGTCCTGTTAAACTCGTGCAGATGTACAGATTCATCAGTACAAAGTGTAAATTCTAAGTATGACAAATCCAAATCATTTGGTTACAAGATGGGCCTGTCGTGTGTAAGAGCTCCATATCTCCCGTTTTTGAAGATGTACAGATGGTGTTTTCCACTACTATCATAAACCACCATCAGTTCTGGGGATTGCTAAGCATATCTTTATTGTTGACACATGTGGAGTAAATTTCAGACAGTTAATCATAGACAGTTTGGTGCAATGGCATTCAATGGCCAAACACTTTTCACCTAGGAGACTCCGGCAAGTATGGCTAATTTTGTTATGTGGGAAAAACTTCAAGATTGGATTGAAAAGTATTGTTTTATTCATAAACCTCTTGTTTTTCATGTCATCATCTTGCTGGAAGGGTAGTTGTTTTTTAAATGATGGAATGATTTTAGTTCCATTGGTTTTCCTTTGCACATTTGCAGTATGCAGAAAATAAAACGCTTTCAATTAAAGCAGAATGTATTGACTAGGAACATGAATGTTTGGTTTATGCAGTTTGTTTGCATTTACATGCGTTAATACTGGATTTCGTTGGATGCTTTTTGGATATTCATTTTTGGTTTATTCATACTGTGTACTTTATCTACTCCATATATTCACTGTGTACTTTATAGATAAAAATGTCTTGGTATACTCTGATCTTACTTGTATTGGATTCCTGGTGTTAAGCAGTTGTTTCACTTCTCTCTATAAATTGTGGTTGATTGATTACTGTATGATGGTTGAAATTGAAAACAATTATTAAATAAACTGTGGCGTCATCTGCGGGACACCCTTAGCATGTTAGCCAGGGTTCAAAGTGCCAAATGTGAGTCATAATTGGTGTTGAAATGGTGTTACTACATTTGCCTGGTAACTTTTCAAACCATTTTTAATGAATTTTGACAATGCATAGTTGTGAGAATGTGATATGGCTTAGTGCGATCATCATATTGCAACGGATGTGATATATATACAGTACAGACCAAAAGTTTGGAACCACTAAGATTTTTAATGTTTTTAAAAGAAGTTTCGTCTTCTCACCAAGGCTACATTTATTTAATTAAAAATACAGTAAAAAACAGTAATATTGTGAAATATTATTACAATTTAAAATAACTGTGTACTATTTAAATATATTTGACAAAGTAATTTATTCCTGTGATGCAAAGCTGAATTTTCAGCATCGTTACTCTAGTCTTCAGTGTCACATGATCCTTCAGAAATCATTCTAATATGCTGATTTGCTGCTCAATAAACATTTATGATTATTTTCAATGTTGAAAACAGTTGTGTACTTTTTTTTTTCAGGATTCCTTGATGAATAGAAAGTTCAAAAGAACAGCATTTATCTGAAATACAAAGCTTCTGTAGCATTATACACTACCGTTCAAAAGTTTGGGGTCAGTAAGAATTTTTATTTTTATTTTTTTGAAAAGAAATTAAAGAAATGAATACTTTTATTCAGCAAGGATGCATTAAATCAATCAAAAGTGGCAGTAAAGACATTTATAATGTTACAAAAGATTAGATTTCAGATAAACACTGTTTTTTGAACTTTCTATTCATCAAATAATCCTGAAAAAAAATATTGTACACAAATATTTTGTACAATTGTACACATTAAATGTTTCTTGAGCAGCAGATCAGCATATTAGAATGATTTCTGAAGGATCATGTGACACTGAAGACTG
>RJVU01059636.1:5154488-5166892 GCA_003731715.1 Anabarilius grahami | reverse complement strand
CCAGAGATGCAGTCGGGAGATGGGAGAAAGTTGTAGAAAGTCAACCATCACTGCAGCCCTCCACCAGTCGGGGCTTTATGGCAGAGTGGCCCGATGGAAGCCTCTCCTCCGTGCAAGACACATGAAAGCCCGCCTGAAGGACCCCAAGATGATGAGAAATAAGATTCTCTGGTCTGATGAGACCAAGATAGAACTTTTTGGCCTTAATTCTAAGCGGTATGTGTGGAGAAAACCAGGCACTGCTCATCACCTGTCCAATACAGTCCCAACAGTGAAGCATGGTGGTGGCAGCATCATGCTGTGGGGGTGTTTTTCAGCTGCAGGGACAGGACGACTGGTTGCAATCGAGGGAAAGATGAATGCGGCCAAGTACAGGGATATCCTGGATGAAAACCTTCTCCAGAGTGCTCAGGACTCAAGGTTTACCTTCCAACAAGACAATGACCCTAAGCACACAGCTAAAATAACAAAGGAGTGGCTTCACAACAACTTCGTGACTGTTCTTGAATAGCCCAGCCAGAGCCCTGGCTTAAACCCAATTGAGCATCTCTGGAGAGACCTAAAAATGGCTGTCCACCAACGTTTACCATCCAACCTGACAGAACTGGAGAGGATCTGCAAGGAGGAATGGCAGAGGATTCCCAAATCCAGGTGTGAAAAACTTGTTGCATCTTTCCCAAAAAGACTCATGGCTGTATTAGATCAAAAGGGTGCTTCTACTAAATACTGAGCAAAGGGTCTGAATACTTAGGACCATGCCATATTTCAGTTTTTCTTTTTTAATAAATCTGCAAAAATGTCAACAATTCTGTGTTTTTCTGTCAATATGGGGTGATGTGTGTACATTAACGAGGAAAAAAAAATAACTTAAATGATTTTAGCAAATGGCTGCAATATAACAAAGAGTGAAAAATTTAAGGGGGTCTGAATACTTTCCGTACCCACTGTATATATATGGCATATTGTGCAACCGCTTCATGTGTCATTACATCCCTCACATGGGTGTCACATTCAGGCCATGCTTGTGTCTGAACACCTACTCACAAACGGAGAAATCTAGTCATTTGTAGTAAACATTCTGTCATTATAGTAACAGCTTTTGATCATGCTATGACAATGTCCTGATGCTGTAAAGCACACACAAACACAATTGACATTTGTTTTGGTGGAATAAGAGACACTCCCCTGCAAAAATAGACACCCACACATGCAATATTTATCATGAATGCTACAATATCAAGAGTTGTGAGGCTGAATATGTGTTTGTTCATGTGGTCTGCATGACACATTATTGGCCTGAATCACTTGATTTGGCTTTAGATTTGGGACTTATTTTTCATTTGTCATGCCTACATGATATTCTTAGTTTTTTTTGCCTCTTGTCTTTTTCCAATGAACTGTCTTTTTCCAGTTTCTCACCATCTGGGCTTTAGATAAGCTGTTAAATTATTCTTCAGCTGCTCAGCGTGACCTCTGCCAGGGTCTGAGTATATTTCCATTTTAAAGTCAACATGAAATCAAAATGACTAATTCATAATATGTTACTTTTCTTTCTTAAAGGTGCTACAGAGGATGTTTTGTTTTATACATTTTTGCAATATTACTTGAAACTGTCTTTACTAACTGATAAAAGACTATTTATTAGGTACACTGAAAGGAATAATATTAATATACATCATCTGTGCACATCTGTGGGCCTTAAAAACATTAGCCAATCGTTAATGCGATGATCGCGTAAACGATTGGCCCTCTGGCTTCGCTGTAAACGATTGGCCCTCTGGCTTGTCAATCACTGCTATTACGTTCCTTGTGAGAGACGTGCGCGGATTGGCCCTCTGGCTTGTCAATCACTGCCATGACGTTCCTTGTGAGAGACGTGCGCGGCTGCGCGCTCCAGTAACTTTCCACACTCCACAGGCGCCGCATGCAATGTTTTTGTCAGGAGACAGGAGTAACAACTGCAGATTATGAGTTACCTGCGGTGAGTCCATCATAATGAATCCACTAACACGACACAGCGAATGCCGGTGGTAAACAAACACTCGTGTTCCAATACTCGTGCACGAGTTTTGGGAGGCGTTCCCTCGAAATGAGCTGTGAAGGAGGGGGGTTGTTCTTACGCATGCGCTCATTTCAAAAACTCACTAACAGTCTGGTTTCTCAGTCGACGACAAGATCCTCTGTATCACCTTTAATTCATATTCATGTGTTTTGTGCATGTTTTATTCATGTGTGTTATAAAGTTTTATCTTTGTAACTTGCAATTAACTGTCTCCTAAATTACTTTACTTTTTGGCTCATGATTCCCTCCTTTTCAGCCCTTTTAACCGCCTGTCCTACTTTTGGCATGAAACTGCAGTTTTTGTGATCCAGTCAATTACCGACGGATAAAATGACCTGCTGTAAAAATAAAAAAAAAATTCTGTTTGGGCGACTGTTGCAGCAGAAGTAGACCTATTCTTAATAAAGTGTTGCTTTAACTGTATTATCTAAGTGTCCTCATTCAAATCAACAGTTTTGTGAAATAACATTAACTTTCAATTGTCTTTTTAAGAGGAGGGATTTAAAGGCTAGACTCTTAAGAGCACCAGACATTAATAATTCATAAAAGTAAAACATATGGCTGTTTATGTAAAAAACCCTGCTCATTAAGCCCAAAAACTCTGTGTGGTTTCTCTCTCCGTGTCTCTCTTTCTGCTTTTACTTTTTTTCTTTTAGTTATTTTTCCGCATTTAAATAAAATTATGGTTGACCCTTTTATTGTTCTGGACCTCATTTTCCAGTCTGCTTTCCACATATCATCTGCTCTGTCATAATAACCTCCCCATTAATTCGCAAACTCTCATTCAAAGCCACACACTTACAACCAGAATCAGATGCTGTGGCTTCTATCTTGTGCATAAAGCACAATCTTCCATTCATGTGACTTGTGTATGTCTGTGTATTGTGTTTTTGTAGAGACCTTGTATGAAAGCACATGTGTAACTTGAAATCAGCATATAACTACAAAACTCCAATACAACTCAGAGTATGAGTATGCTTTAATCTAAAAATATATTTACATTGGAGATATATATTATTACTGTACAAATATGTAACGTCTTGGACACAGGGTATCTTTTCTACACAAGATCCCTGAGTTCACTATACACTTTCTATATGTAGTCAATATAATAACTGATAAATACGCCCACATGGAATCTGTGCACTGTTTTTTACGTTTTCTGCACTGATTGTGGGAATTCTGTGGAATATTATTAACTCAAACTGAGTAAATAGCAATATTATTTGTTAGCAGAGACCATTAGTAACTAAAATATTGAATAAACACACAAGGCTTGTTAACGACAGGTTCTGCAGAGTTTTCCTTGGAATTCTGTGGGCACAGATTCAGTTTACTGATAAACAGCATGCTTTGAACTGTAGACATATAATGAAAGATCTCATTAAACATGAAATAGACAATGTCATTGACAATTTCACCCAAAAGTGAAAATTCTGTTATTAATTACTCACCCTCATGCCATTCCAAACCCGTAAGACTTTTGTTCATCTTCGGAACACAAATGAAGATCTTTTTGATGAAATCTGAGAGCTTTCTGTCCCTCCATAGATGGCTATGCAACTGAAACTTTGATGCTTCAAAAAGTTCATAAAGAGACTGTAAAACTAATCCAAATGAATTGAGCAGTTTAGTCCACATTTTCTGAAGAGACACGGTCGCTTTATAAGATGAACAGATTGAATTTAGGATTTTATTCACATAAACATTCATCAACTCACACATCAGTTGTTATAAACCAATGGAAGCTCAAGCATGTTTGTGAGAACCAATGAGGTTTATTCTCATGTTACGCAGCATGTTTGAGCTTCCAGAATAAGTTTGTTCTTGTGCGTCAAGCAGGTTCGGTTGAACTTCTGTTTATGTTCACTGATCAATGTTTATATGTGAATAAACTCAGCCTAAATTCAATCTGTACATCATATAAAAAACCGAGACAAAAATTGTTCAAACTTCATTACCTTTTAGTTTTTCTTTACAACCGATTAATAAGTCACAGGTTTGGTATGAGTTAAGTAAACTTGACCCTAAAAAACCTGCTGGTTTCGATGTTTTAGATCCCTTCTTTTTTAAAGTAAGTGCATCATTTAAATCTGAACCTTTAACATATATTTTTAATTTGTCTATAACTACAGCAGAAATACCTAAAATCTGGAAAACAGCCATTGTATGCCCAGTTTATAAGGGTGGTGATAAAATAGAACCAAATTCATAGCATCCAATTTCAGTCCTGCCCTGCGTCACAAAAGTAATGGAGAAACTAATGAATAAGCAATTGATAGGGTTTCTAAATAGATGTAATATATTATCTGATGTCCAATCTGGCTTTCGTTCATCATTTAGTTGTATTACAGCAGTTGTAAAAGTTATGAATGATATTTATAATGCACTAGAAGCACAACAATTCTGTGCAACTATTTTTATTGATCTTGCTAAAGCATTTGACACAGTTGACCATTGTGTTCTATTATCCAAATTAAGTAGTATTGGTGTGTCATATCCAACCTTATCTTGGTTCTTTAACTATTTATCTAATAGATCCCAATATGTAAAGATTGATCAGCAATTATCTAAACCATTAACTATTAATACGGGTGTCCCACTAGGCTCTGTGTTAGCGTCAACTCTGTTTTTTTTTAGCGTCAAATCTACATTAACAATATTTCTCAGGTGATCTGTAGTCAGAAAACCTATATTCATTTATATGCAGATGATACTATTCTTTATGTTGTAGGATCGTCATATAATGAAGTTTTAAAACAGGTACAGGACTGTTTTAATAAAATTCAAGAAGCTTTTAATGACTTAAAATTGGTTCTAAATAGTACAAAAACGAAAGTAATGTGGTTCGGGAAAAATCAACAGGATAGTAAAGATATTACACCTTTAGATGGGGCAAAAATTGAAGTAGTACCTGCATATAAATATCTCGGAATTTGGCTTGATAGTTCTTTGACTTTCACTTATCATATAACTCATCTTCAGAAGAAAGTTAAATCTAGACTTCATATCGAAACAGATCTATATTTACTATATCAGCCAAGAAATACCTTGTTGAAACCACTGTTTTACCCTTGTTTGATTACGGTGATGTGGTATATAGAAATGCACGTAAAGGTGTTCTGGAACAATTAGATGTGTTGTATCATGCAGCAATTAGATTGATTACTAATGCACCCTATAGAACGCATCATTGTGAATTATATTCTTCTCTGAACTGGAAATCATTGCATACAAGACGGGAAATACACTGGCATATCTTCATTTATAAAGCTTTACTAGGGTTACTACCAAACTATCTTCAAAAATTGCTGCAATTACAAACTAATACATATGCAACTAGATCATCTAATTATATCTCTTTGACTATCCCTAGAAAGAAAACTACTTATGGTCGTTCTGCTTTTGAATTTGAGAAATTGACAGAATTTTCATTTTTGGGTGAACTAACCCTTTAAGCCATAAGTATAGTTTTTATACATGTATGTTAGGGTATGCATACAGTGCACTTCATAAATTTCATCATTAGCATAGTACATGCATACTGTACACACCCAGCCGGATTTTTCTAAGTGCAGGCAATGTACAAGGATGAAACTTTCTAGTGTGCATGTGTCGAGGCCTTGTGTTCGCTATTAAATGGAGTATAATTTAAAAGGCTGTCTGTTCGGCTGTATATTCATACGCTAGCTTTCGCACCCAAATTGAAGTATACTTTGGCCTTAATGAACATTGTACATCAAAGTTACTTAAACACCTTTACATTTAGATATAATGTCCTGGTATACAGTTGTCAGTCCTCATAGTTATTGCCATGTCATATGGTGAACGTACTCGTGTCTTCATTTTCTGACGAAGAGTGAGTGTGAGTTTGTGTGCCTGACTTAAGGGAGATCTCGACAGTGGGCTGCTCGTTGCCATGCCGGTACCCTCTACCTGTCTGGCCACAGCGTTTGACGAGCTTCAGAACATGCATTTTAAAGGACGATCCGATAAAGACGTAGAGCACAGGGTTCAGGCAGCAATGCGTGAGGGCCAGACTCTCAGTAATTTGATTGGCCCGGTCCAAGTTTTTGCTCAGCTCACATTCCGTCACTAAAATGTAGATCACATCCAGGGCTCGGACCAGTTTTACCAGATTATATGGGAGCTGGGTCAACAGAAACACCCCTACTACCGCTATCAACACCCGAAATGCTCGCCATCTTCTCCCGCTCCGTACCCCTGCTGTAGCGGCCTGACTCAACACAACTCCCACCCTACAATAGCAGAACATCATCACCAGGAAAGGCAGAAGAAAGCTCAGAGACACTTCCAGAATTTCTAGAGTTGCCTTAGCCGCCCGTGCCATGCTTTGCGGGTAAACCGCCCGGCATGTGTTACGGCCGCTCGAGTTCTGCGTCGTCACTGTGTAGAACACCATATCTGGCAACCCCAGGACAATGGCGAGCCCCCAAACCAGTAGGCACATGATTATCCTCTGCCTGCGGCCGTTGTTCCTGGCTGGGGCGTGGGTGGCAGTAGAGCCTCTGGCTAGCGCACGATAGCGGTCTATGCTAATGCAGGCTAGCAGCAGCATGCTACAGCTGAAGTTGGTGGTGTAGAGGGCAGAGGTGATCTTACAGGCTGCTGTGCCGATCTTCCAGCCGTTCACTGCATCCACAGCCCAGAAGGGCAGTGTGAGGAGCAGGAGGAGGTCTGCGAAGGCCAGGTTGAGGATGAAGACGTCTGTCAGGGTCCGTAAACGCTTGTGGGAAAGGTAAATGAAAACGACCATGGAATTTCCGGCCAGGCCCAGAATCAATGCTAGTGTATACACAACTGGCAGAAAAACCCCAGCAAAGGACCGAACTTCTTGTTTGTCGCAAACTGTGTGTAATTCAAATTCCATGTCGTTGTAGTCACTGTGGTTAGAACTGTTTTCATGGTCGTGGTAATGGTAGTCATGTTCGTTATCTAAAAGGACTTCCATCATGATCTAAAGAGAGAGATGACAAACGTAAACATTGCTGATGGTATTAGATACTCCAATAATCTTTATTTACAACTTCAAAATTCTTTTTTTTTTTTACAGTGTAACTTTACGATACGATAAACACTTTACTATCTGAGTCTGAAATTTTTCTTGCTTGACCTACAATATAAAAAAAAAATATATATATATATAAAGAACACATACAATATACATTTAACATTACAATCTCAGAACAATACACAAGTCCTTCAATCAGGGAATTCTATATATCCTGTTTGATGGTAGCAGTATGTATTAATTCACAAATTAATTTAATTTTCTGCGTTAGTGCTAAAAAGCTTATTTTTCTTCTGTGTAAGTGAAAAAAAACAAAAATGGAAGTATGAAATTGTCCACATCTGTTTGTTTCCAAACAGAATTGCTTTAAATGTCCTTTAAATCACAATTAGGAGTTCCACATATGAAATAATAGTTTTCCTCCTTCCCTACTTCGGATGTTTTGGACATCGCTCTTACAGTGCAAACAGCTTTTTACTATTAATTGTTTTTGTAAACTTTTATCTGCTTTCAGTGCAGGTTATTTTTACTAATGAAAAAAGTTATTTTACTAATGAAAAAAGTTATTTTTCTGCATTGCAAACTGGTTTTCATGGCAATGAGCTTTCATTTAGCAAATTTTCATGACAATATTTTGAATTATGGGGTTTGTACGTTATCTTAAGATTAAAACTCACATCTGTCTATACTAAAGTCTGAATAATGCCGTTAGACTCTGCACAGACTAACAAATCTGATTACATTTTAGATGTCTGTGTGTCTTCTTTCATTCGTTTGTCAATTTAATGTGTCATTTGTGCTTTGTTCTATATTGAGTGTTATTTTTGTATGCTTGATACATGTGTACCTTCGATATGCATGTTTTGAATGAGAGAAGTGTGCAAGACTAATTTTTTTTGCAACAAAATCCATCCTGCTAATTTCTTTCATATCGTCATTCCCATTCATTTTTCCAGAGGGTCTTGACTGAGATCATGCACAACTCAACACAGAGACATCTACTTTTGACCGAAAACTCCCTGCACGTGTGTGCAGCTTTCTTGGCTGGCCAATAGCATCCAAGCAGCTTGCAATGCTGTTATCTATTTCAACATATACAGTAGCGCATGAAAGCATGTAAATAAAAGTGCATGGGCAGCTTTGTGGCAATTGAGCTTTGAACGTATTATGTAGCTTTGCTATAGTTTGTATGGATCGGGGGAGAGTTTACATAACCCTGAAAGTTTTCAGGTGAAGGTTCTAGAAAAACGTACTGCTGGTCTGTTTGTCTGATTGTCGTTGCATTTCAAATTGCAAATCCTTGACTTTTGCCATCTGCTCATCTGGAGTTGCACATAGCACTGAGTGTACCTGCCAATCTGCTAAACACATGCTCTTTAAATAGGGGCGCCGAGCAGAGCGGATTTTGTCTGGGTGATAAGCAAAGCAAGCTGTAAATCGAAGATCTTTACCTTAGTGCAGATTGCTTTTTTGTAGTTTGTCTATTCCTTTTTACTTTTTCTGAGTCAATTAGAGTACCAGGGAAAGATAAAGTTGATATACCACACTAGGCTTTCCAAATGTTGTCAAAAACTTTTCAAAAAACATCCTAGTGATTAATTATGATCTGCATGCCTCTTCCAGAAAAGCAGCTGTTTGGGATGATACTTTTTCTTCTTGAGGAAATGGTTTGGCACCTGTGCCTGAAATTCTGATGAATAACAACATAGTAAGCCCTCTTTTTTTTGGCCGTACATTTCTTAACATTAAGGAGTACTGCACTATACATTTCATAATGTCATATACAAACTATATTACACTTTTAAAATGATAAAATAATACTTTTTGTGGAATATTTTGCTTAAAAAGTGTCTATGTGCTATTTTCATTTTGAATGGTGGTAAATGTGTACAGATACTTTTTCAGGCCACTTTGTAGAAATATGAAATGTTTGTTTGTATATAGTACTTTTAACCGTTAATGCAGGAAGTTTGTCCAAGGCTTTAGGCTTAATAAGTGTGTCTGTGAAAAGGTAATCTACTGTTCTTATTCTTTAATCCATGACTGAATATGTATTATCGTATTGTATTACCTCTGTGTATTATGGAGCTCAGGGGTTGTTACACCCTTACAGTATATCCTGTCAGTTTAACACTGCACAGGTAAACCCTCATTCCATTCTGCTTTCTCACTGGCATACAGAAACAAGAGCTTTCTTTGCAAACACATCTTTCATAGAGTGATATTTACAATGTATTCCGGAAACCTAAATTCTTCTGTCATTGTTTATTTTGAACTTTACCTTCCCTGTCATAAACCCTTTTGAGGATCGGTAAGCAGGACTTTGCCTTAACTTAATGCATGAGAGCAAAGAATACATCACAATTTTATATAAAACCAACTAAAGAAACCTAAATACTGACATTTGAAAGCATAGTAAATGTCCATAATTCAGCATCTGTTGTCACTTTGTTGGGCATTTGTTTGCTGTATTCTTAATCCAGTGTTTACTTTGAATGGCGATTCTCTAAAGTTACTCTCATGACTGTCCCCTGTGTAGCTGTGACACTAAGCGTTTATCTCAGAACTATTTGATTTTTAGCTACCCGCAGCTTTGATTGGAATTCGTATGTTGCATGTGAAATGTAGCGGTGTGTCTTACCTCTGTTTGTGGCGTCTGAGTCACACTCCGTCCAGGAAAGAGCTGCCTTTAGTCCAGAGAAGTGAAACACTCTGTTGATAATTGCAGCTGGGGCAAGAGGACGGCCACGGGTGTGTGTTTGTGTGTGCGTCAGAGGAAGGAGAGAGAGAGTTGGAGAAAATAGGATTGCCCTTTTCCAACAGGTTCTCAGACTCCTTCACTGTGTTTTCCTGATCATCTTCAAACATAATTCTTGAAATTACAGTATACTGTGTTTGTAATATAATAACTGTTTATAATATATAACTCTGGTACCTTTCAAAAGGGTATATCACTCAAACAAATACAAGTTAAACATATCTATTTACAGGTAATCCAAAAATGACTTTTTATCAAGGAAAGCATAATGGTAACCATAAAAACTTTATCATAACAGAAACTCTTTTAAACGTCAACATAACACTGACAGTGGTCTCCTTTTACTCAAAACACAGACTTGAATTTACACATAAAATAAACACGTTATAAAAACACTTTATTTCAACATTTATTCCCCTGAACCCATATGCAGAGCAAGAGATGTTAAAGCAATAAAAAAGTTAATGCCACAAAAGGGATTCATATATTCCCAACACAAATGGATTAAGTAAACTTTAATTGTTATCTATTCAAGTGGATTAAACGCAATGAAATTGAGTTTTCAGCAATTGTGTTGCTTTAGCTCATATTAAATAAATAAATTGAACAAGCATCAAAAATCTTTTTTTATCTCATCTTTTCAAATTGCTACTGCAGATGAAGATTTTATTTCATGCTTAATATGTTATCCCTTTATTGAGCATATTGACTGACTCTGAGATCATAATGTGAATATCTGAGTGCAACACCCATGCAGTCTAGGGTCATATTGGTAACCTCCTGCACATATTTGTGCACCCATAATAAAAGGTATCTTCCGAAGTTACCAGGTCTCACAGAAGCATTTGTTATTCATGTACAGTGCATACTATTTTGGAAAGGAAAAAACAAAATCCTTTTGTGCTGCTCTAATCTAGATAAGGCTATAAGAACAGAGAAACATAAATTAGGGGTATTTTTCCCAACTGGCATATTTCCCCGAGCCAGTTATAGGCATTGGTGCAAGAAATCATTATGTGTAATTAACTTTACAGTCTTGTAACTGCTCTTTTCCGAGTGTAGTCATTTAGTTTGTTTGTGCAGGAAAGTAGCTGCTGTGATTATTTATTCTAAAGAACGGCACGTTCATTGAGGATATTAGCTGTGAAGTGTGAAACTATGGAGGGTCTTGTCTGATTGGTGTAATTCCTCGCAGTAGCTCATCTGTACTTAATCCTTTTATTTGAGAGAGCACGGCATTCCGAAGGCCCTGCGTGATTTGTTTGTTTGAAAGAGTCTGTTCTTTATGGAATGCACCATGGAGCTAACGGTCGCGTGTTTGGCTGCATGAACGGGGACAACCTGCAGACATGAAAGGACAAGTCTGTTATATCACACCCTGAGAAACACACCCTCTGTTTTCATCAGAAGAATTACTAAAGTAAGGGCCGTTGCCAGCACATATACATACACACCCACACACAAACACGCATGAAGGCTAGTGACTAACTCTTCCTTAGGAAAAACACTAGTCTTTCAAGAAATTATGAACCTCGAGTATTTGTTTCAAGGGTGTGTTGTGTGTATGTGTATCTGAATCTAAGGTGTGCCTCTGTTATGTGTGGAATTGTGGATTCAGAGTCTTGTCCAATGCTCTCATAAAAGTACATGAGTCATTGTGTACAAATTTTACCTAGTGGGAGTTTGTGGGTTCTTGTGATTTAATTTCCCATGGCTACACTATAATGTGGTGTTAAACTATATATGTAT
This sequence comes from Anabarilius grahami, assembly GCA_003731715.1. NCBI lineage: Eukaryota > Metazoa > Chordata > Actinopteri > Cypriniformes > Xenocyprididae > Anabarilius > Anabarilius grahami. Next base: position 5,155,291 of record RJVU01059636.1, on the reverse strand, counting down.
TTCTTTTCCATTCTAGCTGTATTTTATTTTTTTATTTTATTTTATTTTATATTTTATTTTATTATTTGCTACTATAACTACAATACACCCTAGGTGAACAGGCAAAAAAAAATTACTAATAGATATCACCATACTTCCCCAGGCGATCGATGACATTGAATTGCAAGAATTGCAAAGAATTTTCGGAAAACTTAAATATGCAAATTATGCATTATCGAATTAAACATGCACCAATTTTCATACATTTCCAGAATAGAAATCTGAACATTGGATAAAGTAAAGTTTGAGAAAATAAAACTGTAAAGTTTGGTGTATGCAAGTGCTACTGAAGTGGAGATTTCCTGCTCAGTACATAAAAGAAATCTCATTTTGAGAAAAAAAGTCATTAAAGGTATGTATTGTATTTGAAATTTACAGATGTAAATAGTTAAAGTAAAAATAAAATTAACATTCAAATATTTTGGATGTTTTCTTTCCACTAGTCTGAAAAGACACATTATGAAAAACAAATCTCAAAATCTGAAAATTGACCAGTGCATGAAAAAAATTTTTTTTTGCCTGTTGTTTCATGCCTTAAGTGTTTGAGAATGAAATGTGTGTGGCTTTATTTAGCCCAAAATGTCTCCAAAAACCTCCCTTTGGAGACTTCTGGGAACATCCACAATTGAATGAATGGTTCATGAATAAAACAGTATTCCACAATTGAATGAATGGTTCATGAATAAAACAGTATTTGGGCTAGTTTACAGTAAGTGTAATTAGCTTTTTTTTTTTTAAAACAACAACAACAACAGAGGATTAAT